>JAOWAR010127418.1:0-11902 GCA_028571005.1 Clathrina lutea | reverse complement strand
CACAATTTTGACTGCGCATGACCAGGATCCGGCCAACATGGAAGCCTGAAAAGTTCGCTGGATCAACTCGATATGATCAACGTTGCAGCAGATGAGCCACCTCACAGTGCTGAGCGGGAGCAAAAAATTGAGAGTGAACAGAACGGACCAGTCAGGCAACTGCATATGCACCTTTGTCCAGTCTGTTGGCAGCAGGTGTCAGCGTTCATCTTCAGACTGCAACAGCTGACATTTCCACGGACAAGGTGACACCTGTGCGTATTCTATTGGACAGTGGCAGTCAGTGGACATACATGTCGTGCCAGGTAGCCACGGCCCTTCAACGTCCAGCTGTGCGCCAGGAACATCTGTCAGTCTCAACATTTGGCCATGACAAGGCATTCGATCTGCCATCGTATACCGTGCAATTCAATTGGTGTATCAAAGATGGTTCTATCATACCTATGGAGGCCAACGTTGTTCCGCGCATTACTGGCATAATAAGAAAGTCAGCTGTACACCCTAACGACGCTATGTTCTTGAAGACCCTTCCGAGCAGGAAGCTTGCAGACACCACTCCGTATGAGTCTGAACCTGCTACGATCAATGTTCTGATTGGAAGTGACTACTTCTGGGACATAGTGCAAGCCGATCGGATTCCACTTCCATCTGGCCTGTACCTCTTGGAAACCAAACTTGGATACATTCTGACTGGTCGCTGTTCTGCTGAACAGTCAACAGAACTGTCTCCGCCACAACAGGTCGGTACACTCACGGTCATGACGCAAATCAACACGGCAACCGCGCTCTACACATGACTTCGTCCGACACAACCGTCACGTACAGCCCCAGCATTGCAGATCTATGGAATCTCGATACGATCGGCATTCGTGACTCATCACACATCACTCAAGATGACCTCACACTTCACCACTTCAAGCGAACTGTTCATTTTACTGACGGCCGCTACCAGGTCCGCAGATGGCCATGGAAGGATGGCATGGCATGTCTGCTTTATGACAACTTGGGCCTAGCGTTTGGGCGGATGAAAGCACTCGACCATCGACTCCTGGACAACCTACCTCTTCTACGACAGTATGACTCCGTACTACAATAGCAAGTCGAAGCGGGCATGTTTGAGAAAGTTCCACCATCGGCTGAGGACACCAAAGTGCATTATCTGCCACATCATCCCATCATTACGCCGCAAAAGACTACAACAAAGCTTCGCATAGTGTACGATGCCTCTGCCAAAGTGAGCCCGACGGCGAAGTCTCCCAATGAGTGTTTGTGCAGAGGTTCGCTTCTCTTACCAAATTTGTGTGGCATTCTTCTGCGTTTTCGGCTGTCGCCCATTTTCCTTCTTGCAGACATTGAAAAAGCCTTTTTGCAGCTCAGCCTTCATCCCGATGACCGGGACATCACACGATTTCTTTGGTATCGCAATGCTACAACTCTAGGGCACCTTTCTGGTAACTTGGACGTCTACCGGTTTCGCCGTGTACCATTTGGTATTGTCAGCTCACCGTTCCTGCTACAGGCTACAATTCAGCACCACCTTCAACAAGTATCTACGCCAGTAGCGCATGTGATTGCGGAGAACATTTACGTCGACAACATTGTTGCTGGAGTCGATGATGTTTCTGCTGCCGTACATTTCTATGGTGCGACAAAGGAGATTTTCACTGCCGCATCGATGCGTGTCCGTGAGTGGACTTCCAACAGTTGTGCTGTGCGGGACACATTGGATGGTGACACATCTAGCCAGGCTACCCTTGCCCCCGTCCTCTGTCTGAAGTGGGACACTCGGCAGGACACATTCAGTGTTCTTGATCCGATTTCATCTTCTCCGTTGCCGACCAAACGCCGGGTCCTGCAGAGCATTGACAAGGTTTATAATCCACTTGGCCTGTTCAGTCCGGTTCTACCGCACAGCAAATATTTCCTCCGTAAGCTGTGCAACGCTAATCTCGCATGGGACATCGTTCTGCCTTCACCCCTCTCCTCTGAGTTGGCGTCGATTGATGCGGACTTACAGGCTCTGGCGTCCGTCACCCTTCAACGTTGCCCTGCCACAGTGACGCAGGACTCTTGCCTTGATTTACATGTGTTCACCGATGCATCACAGATCTGTTATACAGTTGCCGTCTACCTGCTCGTACGAATACCTGCATCGTCTGTTTCCTCCTTGGTCTTCTCCAAGATGCGGCTTTCACCCCAGAAGGTCATGTCGATCCCACAGTTGGAGCTTCTTGGTGTCATCGTAGGAGTTCGTGCAGCGAAGTTCGTATATACGCATTTGCATCACTCCGCTTCTTCCCAGGTCCTATGGACGGATTCACAATGTGTCTTGCACTGGATTGCTTCACAGAAGACATTGTCACGATTCATTAACAACCGGATAAAGGAGATTCGTTCACACACTGACATGACATTCCGGTATGTCCCGTCAGCGAAAACCCTGCTGACCTCGCCACAAGAGGTGCCACTGTTGCTGAGTTAACCTCAACGCCATTCTGGTGGGACGGCCCTCGCTGGCTCTACGATAAGGATAGCTGGCCATCCAACAATCCGCAAGAGATTACATTGGCTCTTCGGCAGCAGGGGAATGACGAGATCACTGACGAGCGTCCTATCGTCTCTGTGTCGACTGCTACTTGCTCGCGACGTCTGCCAGAGTCACTGATTACAGCAGTGGATTACTCACCTTTCCAGATGGACATTGCCACTGTTTCGTCCTTGTCTGTTTTGCTATGTCACACTGCTTGGTGTATGAAATTCGTGAGCGTGTTCGTCTGGTCGCGATTATCTGATTGCACACGATCTGGATTTTCAGTACGACATCCGCTGGTCAGCCATGCTCTCACACAGGGTTCCACCCTACTTCGCCTTTCATCCCACGACCTGAGGATGGCAAATTTGTGCTGGATATATGCCTTACAACAACAGCACTTCAAGGAGGTCTTCTGTGCCATATGCAATCGCACCAGTCACCCGTTGTTACGGCAGCTGCGTTTACAAGTAGATGGTTTAGGTCTACTCCGATGTAGCACTCCCTTGGACAACGTAACCCTGCCATATGACAGCCGACATCCAATCCTTCCACCATGCAAGACGTTGTATGTTCGTCTGTTGATTTTGAAGACGCATGCAGAGCTTCACCATGCCAGCATCTCCCACACACTCCGCCAGCTCCAGCTGCAGTACTGGATATGCCACGGCCGCACGCAAGTTCGCCTTGTTCTTTCCACATGTGTTGTCTGCAAACGTCATGAAGGGCCTGCATTTCGCCTGCCATCTATACCACCCTTTCCAAAGGAACGTGTGGTTCAGCATCAACATTTCCAACACACTGGTCTTGACTACCTTGGTCCACTGTTGGTCAAGGATGGGGACAGTCCCATGAAGGTCTGGATCTGTCTGCTTACCTGTTATTGGTTCGCGCAGTTCATTTGGAACTTGCTCGTTGTCTCTCCTCGCAGCAGTTTTTGAACTGTTTGCGGCGGTTCGTCGCTCGTCGTAGCTGTCCAGGTCGCATCATTTGCGACAACGCCCCGCAATTCAAATTGGCACGCCGAGCTGTCGACGCGTTATGGGAAGCTCGTGTTACTCGATTTGCTGCTGACAAGGGCATTTCATGGACCTTTATCACAGCGCATTCCCCTTGGAAGGCGGATTGTATGAACGGCTGGTGGGTCTCTGCAAACGTGCTCTCCGCAAGACCATTGGACGTCAGCTGCTTCACCTGGATGAATTCCAGACGTTGCTGACCGAGATTGAGTGCACCATCAACTCCCGCCCATTGACAGCAGTCAACACGGACGACGACACATACGCATGTCTCACACCGGCTGACTTCTTGCTGCACTCACGCCACACACCGATTGCGCTCCCTACTGAACTGATTCCTAATGCTGCGTCTCTTGCCGATCCCGACTATGTACCAACAGTGTCAACGGCTGAGGAACTTCGCTCTTTGTGGAGTGATAGCCTTATCAGTGTGGAGTGATAGCCTTATCAGTGTGGAGTGATAGCCTTATCAGTGTGGAGTGATAGCCTTATCAGTCTGCAACAGTTCTGGGAAATATGGCAACGGGACTATCTGCTGCTTCTTCGCGAATGCACGCCCTATCATTGCGGTGGCCACACCCATGGTCAGGCACCGGTGGCTCCTGCTATTGGCGACGTTCTCATCCGCGACGACTCCAAGCCTCGTGCCCACTGGCTACTTGGCCGGGTAAGGTAGCTTGGGCTCAGCGGTGACCACCAAGTGCGTGCAGCCACCATAGAAACCAACGCAAGACGGCTCCTCACTCGACCACTAAACCACCTGTACCCCCTTGAACTTCATGATCACAGCGTCAAGTCTGCAGAAGCAGGAGCACTGACGCCGAGTCCTAATGTGCGCACTCGACGAGCTGCCGCGCAACAAGCTCTGCTACGACGTCAGAACGTTGACGTCTAAGTATCTCTGAATCTCTCTGCAGATCTGTCAACGTCCTGTTTTTTTCTTCTTCTCTCTCCTTTGCTCTTTCACCATTTTTTTTTGCTTTCACGTTCTCGTTTGTCTGGGAAATTTCGTCTCGGGAGTGTTATGTTCCACACGAGCTGCTTCTATAATTACATATTGATTACCTCGGCTACCTGTCATTGTTACGTGTCAGTACCAACATCTTGGCACTTACCGCGCATGTGCGAGTGCCACGAGGGCTCTCTTTTTCCTTTTTGCTCGGTCAACATGTGATGTGATTGGAGTGGAGTGGTTTGGTCTAAGTTGGCATACTAGGGAAAAGGGTGCTGGTAATGTAGTCTCGTGGTGGGTTTCGACAATCGCGGACGCATGAAGGTCCTCGGATAAAAGCTTCGGCTTCGCCTCAGCTTTTGTGCTCCTCAGCATTTATTTATCCTTAGTGCCTCGCGCTCTATTTTATACTTATATGAAGAGAATGGGATAAAGAGAAACGCCATACTGGTGTTAATGTTGACCACCAGGCCATAGCGGCTTTCTTTCCGGCTCAGTCAGTGGCCTTAATAAATTGGAACGACCAGAAAGAAAGGAAAAGAGAAAGATGCAGAACAATGGTTGTCAACTCAAGTGGGGCTAGGAAAACACACACACACACAAGATGTGGATACAACAATGGGGAATGGAAAAAAATGCGTGGAAGCGGTGTGCACAAACAAGATTGAGAGAGCGTGATCATGTGTGCTGACTAGTGTGACGTAGATCTACGTTGAATGAGTGATAAGACAGCTCGAGTGCGCGAACTGTGCACCGATCAAACAAAAAAACAGTTCGGATAAGACCATTTGGCCCTCAAAGGATTCTTCATCTTAACCGGTAGTGTATGTGGGTGTGAGCAATTGCTAAGCAAACAAGTGACAAAGTCATGTGTTAACTAAACTCCGAGTTCACTTCTTTTACGGAAGGGGCTTTAGACACGCGGACCAAACACATCGCGGACTTGATGAATAAAGCTAAATTGCGCCTTCGGTCGTATGGCAATTCAAACTGTTGACGTTCATGAGGTGATTTGGCATGGCAGGCTCTTTCTTGGCTTTCAGTTTCGCAGGTGCATGATTCGGGTTTCAAACTGCTGAACCTTTTTTTTTTCTCTTTTTCTTTCTCCAAAACCGCCTTCCCCCGGCATACGAACAGGTGTATCGCGTTGAACGTTTCAGTAGTAGGATGGGGTGCTACATCTGATCGCAAGGTTGGCTTGTGAATACAGCAGACGTTTGCAGCACACATCCGGTCTCACGTTTGACCTTTCGTACAAAAAGTCCAGAAGGCTTGGTGCAAATCCACGCGCTTTTGATTAAGACGGGGCACGGTTTTATTTTGCATGGTCCGAAGAACGAATCTCTCAGATCGGTGGTGTAATTGATCTCACATTGTTGACGATACCTACCGGGTACCCGGGGGTGTTCATCACGAAAAACCAAAATCAGATAGAAGGGAAGTGAGTCCTGAGATCAGGAGAATGTACCACTTGGCCCAGCAAGGATCCCCGGACCTTCCAAATCCTATAAATATACTGTTCAGCTTGGTCAGGAACTCCTTGCTGTGTTCTTCAGCCTGTGGTGTCGAGCAATACAGTGTTACATATGTATGATTTATAACGGAGCAGATGAACATTGTCCTCGATGGAGAGACGTTTCCCGCATGACCCAACATAGATATTGACAAGGACTGGACCTAAAGGATAGCCAATCGCCACTCCTTCATATCTTGCTTTTACCTGGTGTCATTGAAACTGAACTCCACCCCAGTGGTCACTTATGAATCAAATGCTTGAATAGCATTTTGGAGTTCTCAGAAAGATGGCTCCTAATGTCGAAAGAGCATGTGTGTCCTGTAGTTGGAACCGTGTTGTCTTATGTATTCTGTGATAAAGGGGAAGCTCTCTTTGACTGTATGCTCATTGCAATGCCATAGAGCTGGCTCGAGTTCCCAATCCAGCCTCAGCAATGGAGATTTGTGGATATCTAATCATTGGCAGAACCTTAGAGGGGTATTCTTGGGTATTCTGTAAATCCTGCATGGATTTTTTCTTTGTTTCGCACTATAGCACACATGTACACCTTGTATTCGCACATAACCAGCCACTCACATCACCAGCCACACACAAGTATACAACAACCATGGTTCTGAAAATACAATAAATTGTTTTAAGTCAGTCAACGCGAGGCCAATGATGAGCCAGGAAGAAAGCTTCTACAACACTGTCAACAACAACTCGCGTTGTCAACAACAACTCGCGTGGCGCTTCTCTTTAGTGTTAGTGAATACATGCCTTTTTGATCAAGTCAATTCATCAGCCAGAGTTGTGCATGTGCTGGATCTGATTCAGATGGTTGGGTGCATGTGCATGTGGCCGCTTACCACTTTGACAATTAATTTCAAAGCATACGTAGCCTGCCGGGAGTCTGCTGTAATGTTGGTTGTTGATTGGAGCGAGCTTCATGCGCTTGCTGATCCGATCTCTCGGGAACAAGTCTACCCTTAGATTGTGTACTAAAAATGTAGATCACTGTAGCTGAAGGCAGCTGTCCTGGCTTACTGTGTGGCTTGCACATCTGGGTGATACCTGCAGCCCAAGGAGTGAGGAAAGATGGCTTTTTCTTCACGCTCCTGAGGATCAATGAATTCAGTACCGAGCGTGCCAATGGCATAGTCCGGCGATGCTTGAGCAAATAATGTTCGCGAGGAGGTGCATCTCTTGATGACTGACACATAGACACAATGTTGGCTCATCTTTTCGATGGCATTGCTAGCTGTGCAGAAGAGAAAGGAAACAAAGGTTGTCCTTAACGGTTACCCTAAAGTCTGTCATCAAGTGATAAAAGTTCAATTCTTAATAACTTTAGGAAGTGGTGCCTTTACCGTACAAAGGGTTGTTCTTCTTAGCGAACTTCAAAGACTTTGGAAACTGAGAAGGTTCAGTCCTCAAGTCCGAAAACATAAAATTTGTGTACCGTGGAGCGGACAGAAAGATTATTGAAATTGGTAAAATGCCTTTCGGTTTTAAGCCCGCTTCGAAAGTTTGCACAAAATATTCTTCAGAAACAAACAGTGAAAGTACTCGGTGGAAACAAGAAAAACGCTAACAAGTATTTCAGTTGACACTGAAACACCTGCTCTTTGGTTGTTTCAGCCCAGTACTTTCATCGTTTGTGTCCGCTGAAGAAACTCATTTGTGGAAATAGAAAAATTAGTCTTTGGGATTCAAACTCCTGACTTGTGGATCACAAGATGTTCCCGTTCTTTTAGGACAAGCACGACTACAGATAGAAAAAGGAAAACTTTCTTGTCATGCTATATGATGCTATACATCATGACCAGTACACATGCTATATGATGCTATACATCACGACCAATACACAGCTGAATGAGGCATGCCATCAAGAAAGTATGTGGGCAAGGTTCAGCGCGGTTTACACTGTTCCAAAATTTTTGCTGACTAGCCGGAACACAATGGCTTTGGGAAAATTGTTTTGCCATATTGATCCGATATTATATACACAAAAATCTTTTCTTTCGGGTTTCTTGGCAAAAATCAATGAGTTGAAAGCCTCGGCTTTTAAGTTCGTCATTATTTATAAGCCAATAGCAAATGATTGGCCGCTGTACATGTCACTAATATGTTCCATTAATTATTGCCTGATTGTTGGAAGAAGCAAAAGTTAGAAGGAAGAACACAAAGAAGCTTTAAATGTTTCGCTGATGATGTTTGTCTTCTTCTTCATCTTGCCTGGACTTACCACTGCAAAATGCAAAAAAGGCAGAATATTAATGTAGCGTCATATTGTACCAAGTGAACACAGCCTCGACCGGACAGGGTCGTTGTGAGCGATTTGGCTGCTCTTCCCTCACCCAGCTCAGTACCTTGCACTTCCCACTCTAAACCTTCCAGTGGATAACACCATTATCTTCAGCCTCAGCCAATATACCAGACGGCACACTACCATCTTGACCTCAACTTTGTCTTGGCAAAGGCTCGGGTGAATATTTGCCGGCATTGCTACTCGCTTCCATGTGCTGGACCATCGACCAGCTGAGCGATCGCGCGACCCCGAGGTCTGACCGAAACAACACTGTCAACAGTTCCTGTAATGTACATGTCTCGTCAGCCCTGTGACTCGACGATCAAACACGGAGATATCAGTAGCCCGCCAGCGTTTGGGCAAAGTTTTGACAGGCATCGACAGGTCACCGACGTGAAGCCAACTTTCGAAGCCGTACGCTGGGTTCATCCAAGGCATGGATTTCGACAATTTTTTAATCCGAAATAGCCTTGACCCACCCACCCACTTCCGAAACTATCACGGATTGGAAAAACTGTTGATAAATGCGGACGCCCCCTTATGTGTGGAAAGAAGATTCTCTTATTGACATTTTTTATTGAAATCTTTGGGCTCAGAGTCTAGTCAGTTACTCACCAACACCTTCCACCTGAACAGTTGCCTCGGTCCCTTCAGCAGAGTGCATCTTGTTGGAAGAGCCTCTCTGTGCCTCCGTGCCTTGATTGGAGAGCTGCAGTGGCTCTTTTCTCATGTTTTGTCTGCTGCTCCGCTTCGTAATCACCAGATACCGTCTCCTTGCATTGCAAATCCTTAAGCAGAATCATATAGAGCATGATCAGAGGCTGAGGAGGGTAACGCATAACATTGCCAAGCTACTCACTGACCAACCTTCTCACTGCAACAAATGCTTTAATGACTGTATCAATCTCCTGCTCACCTCCATTGAAAGGGTACAACATAGAGATGGAGCATACACAATTGGTATTTCATCATGTCCTCACTGTAAACTGCAATCAATGATACTTCCACATTAGGAAAACAAGTTGTCTGTCCATAGCCAATTTTCTCCCTTCAGACATTGGCTTCATGGACAGAGAAAATATACTTCAAGAAGAAAAAGAGCTGTGACCACACGAAGGAAATGAAATGAGGAAGGGAAACTTGATGAACCCATACTCGGGAAACTTGATGAGCTCATACTCTCTGCTGCAGCTTTGAGTCCCAATCACGGGATATGATGGGATATTAAATGTTCGTCAACTTCTTCCCTTCAAGCAGTCACATGTTTTCTTCCAATATGACCAGCTGGCTCAGCTTTGACCATTTATTTCAGGGGCTGGTCCGTTGAAGTTACGTATATGCTAGCCTTCGGTGTTCCTTGCGACCACCATCTTCCAGGCCATGGACTCCTGAATGGATGAGACAGCCTGACCTTGACTCTGCCCGTGCCCTTTGAGAATGATATGATAGTGTGGTAGGTAGTGAATGTGACTGTCGTCTGGTAGGTTTTTTGGGTCCGCAGGCTCAAGTTCTTGTCTTGGCAAGAGCATGACAGAAAGGACAGCCTCATCTGATTCAACTAACCAATCACAGACTTGCTGGCTGGTTAAATTGGCTTCTTCGGCGAGCTTGCACCGCTCTGCTTGACGAGCATACGGCCACTGCATGACAGAACATATGAAAATTGACGTTGTGAGGGCAAGCTTTTATGGAACTGAATTTGAAAATTGCCCATAAAGACCCCCTTGCCGCGAACCGCAGCATTTTGCACTTCGAAGTATGGCTTCACACATTGCAAACAGGGTACTATCATCGACAGTTCCAAGTCTCACTCTCTCACAAAGAAAATTGTGCAATAAAGTGAAAAGTCTCAACTGAATTGCAAGACCTGCTCGCAGTGGAAATGAAGTAGAAGACCAACAATATATTCTCTGTTCTAAGGATATCTAGACTTGACACTGAGTAGACTCCAAATCGTTGTTCGTTCACTGATTCATGTTATTTACAATCATTACTCTACCTACCCTTGTGCCTGTCATGAAGTGTTAATTTTGAATTTCATTTACTCAATGCAGGTAGGTTCTAAAATGATGTTTCATCAATTAACTTCGAAGTTTAAATTAAGCCGCTCGGAATAAAACTCTTGCACACGTAAGCACACAGGTTTCTGTCGTAATCGATCAAAGCCAGTTTCGTATCAACTTCTTTGCTTCAACATCCATACAAAGCGTTCAACTCTCGCGGCACTCTGATCTCCACTTATTTACTATCTTTTTCAGTGAAAAGACAATTTTTCTGACAATAACACTGTTCTGAAGCCAAAAAGTGACGGTTTTCATTGCACATATGGTCAATCCCCCCCATCTTACCATGCTATGTCAACCACAGAGAAGTGCTATGGCTAACGTCTCTCAAAAGCTGGCTCACCTGAATATTCTCCTGAAACCACTGCTCCATCACCTTTGTTGCTTTTTCTGGAAGTTGGTTGTAACGACGACCATTTGGCTTTGTATTTTTTGCTGGATCAAAAAGAGATGAACGATTAACAGGGGGTACAAAGGCTTAGGCAATAATAACTAAATTTCAAGACAGAGATGTTTTGCCAGAAATCGCAGCCCCTGGTTTTGTCTGAAAAATTGGAAAGCTACAGCTCCTCTGTTCCAAAATAAAATTAACCCCACTAGACTGAAAACCGTCCTGACATTTTTGGACACCAATTCGTTCGGATTAGCAAATCGTTTGAACCTCTTGGATGTTTCGACATCAGCATTTCGATTCATTCGTCCAAAACTTTACACAACTTCATGACTTTCTTCTCCGCCTGACATTGATTGTGAGTCTATTGGCAAGACTAGGGCTGGGTTAGAAGTAGGGAAAGAGAGAGAAAGAAAGGGAGAGAGAGAGAGAGAGAGAGAGAGAGAGAGAAAGAGGGAGGGAAACTGGCAGGAAAGCGGAGACAGATACAGAACCTTACATAAACAGAGGCAGAGACAGACATGCACACTGACAGTGAAAAACTATTGAAAGATCAGATACACTAGATTGAGGCGCTATAGATTGATACATAAGATTGATACAACATTTTTGAAGTCACCCTCATCATAGATATAAGGTATATATATATTATTAAAGGCACCAAGAGAAAAAGAACAATTTTGAGTGAGGATCCTGACTGGGTACACATTCGTACATGCAAAGATTCCAGCTCAGCAGTAGTAAGAAGTTTGAAAAACACATTTCATCAGGTGTGCTCTTGGCTTCATCAGTTGAAAAAACAAAAAAGAGTCCACCGTGGCTGAGCATGTACAGCAGTGCGCCATCCGTCATGAGATGGACTGGAGCATCCTCAAAGTGATCAATTAAGCAGAAAGGAAGGAGGAGCGAACGATTCAAGAGGCTTTTCAAATCTACAGGCGCAAACCGGGAATCAACCGTGATCCTGGGGTGGACAGAAGCGCCGTATGGAATGCTATGCTGTAAACTCAAACTTTCCATCTCCACCCCCCCCCCCCCCCCCCCCCCTCTCTTTTTTTTCTTTTGCGGGGGTGGGGGGGGTGGGGTGTGTGTGGGGTGTGTGGGGGTTTGGGGGTGTCCGATAGGAAATAGTGAGTATAAA
>JAOWAR010127307.1:0-11902 GCA_028571005.1 Clathrina lutea | reverse complement strand
CCGGGAGAAGAAGGTGGGGATGGGGCCCAAGGTTGGCTGTTGAGGACTTCAAAAAGAAGCCTTCTTCAACTTTTTACCTCCCCCCCCCCCCCTCTCTCTCTCTCTCCCTCTCTGACACAACACACACCAGGCGCGCGCCGAGTTCGTGAGAGATGGGACTTGATTTGGCTGATTCGATCGGCAGTGGTTGCCAAAGCAAACGCCCTGGGGCTTACTTCACCGACAAACACCCGGGTCCAAGAAAATCGACTTAGGAGGTAAGTCTAATCGGTTTTGCTCAGATATATTAGAACGATAATATTCATCTGTCCAGCACATCATTGACGAAGCGTGGCTTCGGCTTGTTGCCGCGATCGACCACACATGGCCAGTGAATGAGCGCATTCTCGAGCGGTTGTTTATTCGAAACGTTTGCCGTATAGCTCTCTACCGTAAAAGCACGAGCCGGTGATCTTGCATTCAGTCAACACTGTGGCTGTCGTTACGGCTCCAAGTGTTTGTTTCTGACCATGATGCGGTGTGGAAGGTGCAGTGGTCAGTGGCTACAGCTAGCTAGCTAGCTAGCTACCCTGCAAGGATGTGCTGTTTAGAGAGGCCGAAGTAGTAGTGTTGAGGGCGGTTCTGGCTCACCTAGCAACGGGCCTGTTGCTAGGGGGCTCTGAGCGCACTTTGACGTCATATGACGTCACAGTGTGTTGTGACGTCACGCGTGGGCTGTGACGTCATGCGTAGTATACGGTGTAGTATGTGTAGTAATTCTCCGATCGAAGCTGAAGAAATCCTCCCTTCTCCAATCGAAGCTTTAAAGCTCTCAAATCCTCGACTAAAATCCCTTCCCGAAACTTTCACTACACCGGCGATCGAAATCAAACGATTGATCCCTCCGTCTCCAGAGTAATTCTCCGACGGAAGCCTCAGGACTCGGACCTTCTGACCTGCCGGCGATTTGAAAAAATGACCGGCCGCCCGATTTTTTCCAAGGCTATAATCACGATAATCCGACCTACCGAGCCGCAGATGGGTACGCTGATACGTTTTATGCGTGGGTGTCCATGCAAGATAGCCCAGCCGAGCCTTGAAAGAAAAGACCCAGCAGTTCTTGCTCTCTCGTTGTCGAGCTCTTTCTTGTTTTTTATTAGTTTTTACCACGACCGACGATCAACGAACATGTTCGAAAGTCCCGCGAAACGCCTTCCCTGCTTAGATTCAACTCTAACCGGGGACTACATTGAGTTACCACTCCATTTGAAAAATAAAAAGGCATGGATCAACGAATACTGCATCAACGTACTGTTCTCTTCGTAATCACTATGGTCGAAAATCACTGAATATCTTCGAAAGTCCCACGAAACACCCTCCCTATGTAGATAACCGGCGGCTACGTTAACTTCCTCTCCATTTGAAAAATAAACAAGCATTGATCGAGCAGTCTCAACAATCTAGCCTCGCACAGTATCTCACAAAGTATTCGGCAACGTAAACCTCACTTCCTCCAAAACCCCCCGTACTTTGACATTCTCACTTCACCCAGTGACCGGAGAAATTCAATCTGTAGACCGGAAATTTGTGAACGGCCCCCGAAGAACAACCGGGAGAGTTGAAACTTTTAGTTCATCTTGCTACGTCCGAAGAAAGGGCCGACACCACACGGAAGAAAACAATGACTGCACCACACGGAAGAAAGAAGCCTATGTCACAAGGACGGAAATAGTCTACACCACACGGAAGAGAAAAAGGACCTACACCGTGATACCGTATAAGCTTCACCTATGACAGCAGGCATACAATCAACGCTCTTTCCTTCCTTTTTTTTTTTACTCACTGATACGCCCTTTTCGTAGAAAGCCAGTCGAAGACCCAGAATCGTTTCTTTGAAAAAAATGGATAAGACACCGGCGGGGAAGATGTTCCACATCGCTTCTCGGCCTTTTGGCTAAGATCCGGTCCACTTCGGTGGGCCGAAGAACCTCGTCCTCGGACGAATTACGGTTCTGACCGATTTCCCCACTGTTCTTACCAATTTCATCCCCGGAGCTCTCTTTCCGGGCGACTCCCTCTACAGGCTGGTATATGAGCCTTGGCGCATTCGGCTCCCAGCCGGTTTTCAGAGCAATTGTAATGGTCTAAACCCACTAAAAAGTAAGAAGTAGCAGTGGTAGTCGTAGTAGCTAATCTTTTCCCCGTAGTTGTAAAAGAACTCTTACTCAGAAGTTCAACCAGTTTGAGTAGCACACCTACCCCAAGTGGAGGGTACCCCTTTCTCAGTTGTGGGTTTTTCTAACTTTGTAGAGAGCATGAGTGGACACAGCAGTGATGTGCAATTGATTGAAGGATGGTGGAGATCCCTTTTTTGAATACAGAGCAAGAGATTGTCGACCTTCCAAGAAAGATACTTTCTTCTCCGTTCTTTCCAGAATAGCATTTTGCACTACTTTACTGTTTGATAATAGTCCCTGGAAAGAATCAGGTATCTGAGGGGTGATGAGATTTTGAGCCATCGTTAGTAAAAGGTGATCTTTTATTCAATTCTAAGATCCAAACATATTGGATATCCTGTTGTGATGAGCTCGCCGCTGTTGTATTTAAGCCAGAAGGACATTTGTGTGATGTTTTCATGTGGAAGAAGTTATATCTTGTCATCTTTACTAAAGACATAGTTATTTATACCATTCAAGGTTTGAATGAGAAACGTTTTCAAAACCTGAGAGTCTACGTTGTCCTCGTATTCCACTGACGGTCCTATTAGATCTGTGTAGAGTAAATCGTCTGCCTTTGGATAGATCTACAGCGAACGGGAATCTATATGATTCTATGATATGATGTGAGCTCTGCACCTTGCCTAATCCTAAAATGGTAGATGGAGAATGATTCTTTAGAGTGCATGTCTTTCCATTAGCAAGTGAAACACCGACTCGACTCGTGTATGGGGAATAAGAAAACTTGACATCTCCATGATTTGCCTGCTTGAGCGTTCCGTTTATGATCGAAATTAAATCTTCAACGAAACTGTATGGCCCTGTTAAAATCGATAGCTTCACCGTGGTAGCATCCTCTCCATGGTTTTTGAAGGTAAGCAGAGGATCTTCAGGCATGTTGGTCACAATCGGCTCACACACATCTCGACACAGACTCGTGTGTTTGTCTAGAGACTGTTGTGTAGTGAATGATGCCAGACACTTCATGCGAAAGAACTTTTTACCACCGGAACGGTTCTGGTCATAGCACAGACGGGAGAAATCCTTGATCCATACCGTTGTGATCCAACAATAACAAATTGATGACACGATCAGAACTACAGAAAAAAAGAAAAACAAATCAGTCGGAATTGAACAAGAGTTCTACTCAACAAATAATGGCAACGCTACTCCACAAATCACTTACCGGTTTGAGAGATACAGCGGGTGTAAAGTCTCGCTGTATCCGAAGACGTTCATGGATAAATTGTTTTGTTTCTCAACCTTGGGTATATCTCCCAGCGGACTTGGGAATTTGACACCTACGGCAAACAAAAATAACGATACCAACAAAAAATAAGGACACATACAAAAATAAAGATAGTTGCAAAAATAACAACAAACAGACATACCTGTGATATCCAATTCGTTCGCAAACGGCTCGTACTTGCTGACACGGTCAGCATTCTTCGCCACAGGATGCAACGCGGATAACAGTGCCCACATTAGACAACGGCTGTCGCGGTTGTGGACATTCACACGAGCTTTTTGCACATTCAGTTCAGGAGGCAGGTCCCCGTAACTGCTTCCTCTAAGCGGTTGATATTTTCCAATATCGAGAAAGACCGCATTCACGCGCTTCAATTGCCACCCGGAACCGAAACGAGTCCATTCATCCACCTTCTTGTCCATCTGCGCGAAGGCAGACGATAAAGCATCCTCGATGCCCTCCGAAGACAAACTCCTCACCGCCCGACTTCGGAAGTACGGTCGAGAAATGTCATTATTTCCAAACAGATTTCCTTTCTCAAGTTCGGTCTGGACAGTGAGGGTGAGCTTGAATTGATGGGTTGACAGCTCCTCGTTGAGAAGACTTGTCATTTCCTCATGGAGCGACGAGATTATAAGCCCAAGATCGTTGGAGACTGCGAAGAAACAAAGAGAAGCGTTAGCTTTCGAGCGGCAGTGAACATTCGAAAGCAAAACTGACCTTGAGGATAGATCTTGTAAACCTTCATAAGAAAATCCGGTACAGATTTGGACAAGAAAATCGCCTCTTGGGAGATGGCTCAAAAGAGCTAGAAGGTGAAGGTCTCTTTACCGCGGCCATGATGTTAAGAACGAGAGTCAACGTAAACACGGACACGAAGAACGCGATATGATGCAATGCAGGTCTGAGGCTGCCTTTTTGTTGAGCACGCGCCCACATATAGGGCAACTCGCCCTGACATTGCAGCCATGCACATCACCTCTCAGCGCATGAGCTCGCGTGCACGCGCCCACATAATGTAGAACAGCGTAGCGTAGAGCAACTCTCCCTGGTGTTGGCAGACAACTCGACAGGGTCACGTGTAATGTCAGACTACACTCAGTCATTTGCCAAAGTGGCTCCTGGGGGTCAAATCTCCAATGGCTGACTGCTTTTCGATTGACGGTGGTCAGAATTTCGGCTCTCGAAGAAGGTTGCATCTGAGAAAGGAGAGAGAAGCGGATAGTCGAGTGAGGCATCGACGAGTGAAAACAGGGCTTTCGTGACGGCGTGGTTAAAGTTCGACTTTAAAAGTGGAGCTTCAAACAACGACTGGAGAGAGAAACTGTCGATCGACGGAGAAACAAGATTTGTCGAAGGGGAGAAAGGGTTATTTTTTGACAACGGAGTTGAGAATCTCGATGAAGGCTTTGGGTGTTTCGAACGTGATGTTTCGATGGAGGTTGGAGAATTATTTTGTTGAGTTTGACGAGAGAAACTCTGTTCATTCTTTCGAGGGAAAACGGGTGGTCAGAAGTTCGACATTCGAAGAAGCCCCGTCTTTGAGTACGCTTGCCCCGTCTGGCACACTAGTGTCACGGAAGAGCATGCACTTGCACTCGCTCGTTCCGTCCTGCACGCTGCCTGGACAACTCCGAAAGTTACTCTGTTGCAGCGTCTAGAATGACCCGCTCTGCGCTGGCGACGTGCTATCCTGACGCTTGTATTTTTCCATCGTCTATTATACAATCCCACAAGGCCGCTAGATGAATGCCTGTTCCCTTTAGCAGCATCCACTGGCCGCACCGTCCGGAAACCCCACCAGATACTTCTCGGTCAGGTGACAACGTCGAGGTGCCTGAAGTGCATTTCTTCCACTCCTCCATTGTTTGGAATTCCCTTCCTGGCAGGTACAAAACATTCGAAACACCTCAACATTTAGGAGTGAACTTGAACAACGCTGGACCAATTACAAATACATTGTTGATAAAGATATTCCTATCTAACCTTTGATGCAGTTCAGAGCTCCCTTCACTTTCTTTCTTTTTTCTCCTCTCTCGTGTCCCTTTTCCTGTCTTTCGTAGAGCGAAGCCATACCTTTCTACTTTGTGCTTTCCACGTTCCGAATGCGGAGACCCCCTTGATCAGGGTTATCACCCTGTTGGGGAATCCCTGAATAGATCCAATTGCCCTTCACGTTTAGCATCCTTGCTCAGTGCCAGTCCAGCAGAGGACTCGCTTTAAGCTTGGCGGGATGCGATCACCAGGAGCGCTCTATTATTTTTTTGAACCACGTCCGTTTGTAGCCATATACTTTTGGGAAAGGAAGAGCTTATCATTCTCAGGTCCTTTCAGTATAGGTTTTGACTTCCGCGCTTCGTGTCATCACATGTGCGGCCTTGCTAGGTTTTGCCTCGTTTCCTTGGATGGAGTCACTGATCGGCCGACCAGGATGAGCATACGATAGGGCATGCCCCTCGATGAACGGTTCTTCGATCCCGACGGCTCCACGCACCTCCCATTTTCGTTTCGTTTCGTTCATGGGGACGATTCACTAATCGTCTCTGTTAGTGAAAGAATACCGCATCGTTAGCACGTAGAGCGTGGTTCGAACCGAACGGCTTCCGAAAGGAAAGGTCAAAGCCGACAAGCCGACCTGACTTGGTCAGATTGAAAGGCACGGAAGAAATAAATCGATTGGAGAAAAAATGCTCACCTCCGTGCCGAGACCGGGACTCGAACCCAGGCACCAAGTCGCCTGGCATGCGCACACTAGAGTCGCGGTACTATCGGCTACCCCATGAAGTCAAAGATGCACCTTCTAGGCCAAGCCTATCCCGTCTACCCGCGGGTGTCTGCGGCCTGGAAGATAGTTGTAGTGAGGGAAGACAGGTTTGAGTTTCGGTATCTTAGTTACATTGTACAGTACGTATGTACATTGGGAAAAAAATAAACGGGAGATTTCTTGAGGCTGGAGTGCTCATTGAACATGTTGAAGAACATCTCAGGTAGACGAGAAAAAAACACATCGAAGGTCTATTTTCGCTCGGAAAGCTCATAGCTGATCACATCTTTAGTGCAAGGAAAAAGGCCGTTCCTCAGTCAGGATTTTCATCCTGAAACCCTCGCTTTTAATACTGCCTTGACTCGACTTTTAAGCAAAGACCTGAATTATGGAACACTTAAGGTCGCCTTTCCAGAATTTTAATCCAAATATACGCTTTTTCTGTTGGAATGGAAAAATGCTGTTATTGGTATATTTGTAAAAATTGGCGTTCTTCCTGGAAGGTTTTGGACTTTCGCCCCAGATTCTCAACACCCGTGGCACTCCCGGCAGTTGATGTACGGAACACTCGGGAAACCATCTTTCACTCTCTTCACGCAGTCTGATAAATAGCGTCGCTTTGCAAGAAAGGCGGCCCGCGCTGAAGGCGGGACGCCAGCAATGACAAGTCTCCTCTTCTTCGAACTGATAGCACGTCTGACGAATCTACAAGCTGGCCTTTGTCACGACAAGGAGAAAGGCTGTCGCTCGGGGTGCCGGGTGAAGGGCGCTCGACATTTCCACACCCGCTCGAATCGACTGTAAAAGATTCTGCGAAGAAGTGGATGGCGTACCAAAAGGATGGACAAAAAGAAAACATCATGAGTTGAGCCACTTCAGTGGCTGAAATCTAACTAACCGAGAGAAAATCCTCACTCCGGATCCTTAGGCGATGGCTCCAAAACGACATTCGCTACTCGAAGCATCGGCGGCGCAAACCGGCGGGGATTAGAGCTCCGGACAGTGAGTGCTTTCCTGAAAAGATAAGATTGCGCTGGAGCGTCCTTGGACAACTTGAATCTCCCTTTGATTTAGGGCAGATGAAAGAAAACCACACTGAGCGAGCCTTGAACAGCTGAAAGGGGAAAGCCCGCTCCACCCGCCGGAAGTCAAACGCGTGACCACGCTTTTCCCATGTTGCTAATGGATATTTGACGTCTTTTTCGATACCATCAGGAAAGCCTGCGCTTGGCTGAGGAGCCACATTGTGCTTGCAAAGTCCTTCAAGCCATGATTTTCTCTCGGATAGGATGAAACCCTTTTCGGACCTCCAAGACGTTATCTTGCAGTAAGAACTCATCTTTTGCAGAAGTGAAAGCTGTGAAAAATCCCATGCGGGAGAGGAACGCACAGTGCACAGTGACAACGCGGCTAGCGAAAACATGTTGAGACGTTTCGGTGTTCTACGCCATCAGCGGTTAGAATACAAAAAGATCTCTTTCGAGTATAGGGTTCTAAGCTCGGCTTACACGTATCCGGATATATCTCGATATCCAGAAAAGCTTTTAAACGGGTAGGCGGTGCATATACACGACAACGGGTGGCTGCACCTATCCGGAGAATTCCCAAGTTATTCGCGGGAAACTTTATCGGATATTCAAGGGGGGATCGGATATCGTGATATGAAAACTTCAATGGAGGAATTGAGCTACGAACATAAAAGGAGTGAAGTATAGCAGCACATTTTGAAAGCTCTCTTTGTTCGTACTCAAGTTTTATCTTTGTTTTCATTTCCTCCCCGACAGAGAGAGCTGATACCCGCATCGAGGGGGTCTTTTCGATGTTACAAGGACAAGGTCATAAAACCGGAGCTGTTGAAAAGCAGACAAAAGATTTCGAGTCCAAAAAATAAAATTACTATGCTCCAAGTAGAGCGGTAGAGGAAGGGCTACGTCACTCTATTTGAAGGGAAGGAAGGGCTCCGTGATTTCATTTGAAAGAAGGAAGGGCTCCTTGACCTTATTGAAAGGGAGGGAAGAGGTCGGTGACTGCCTGTTTAGAGTATGTGGGATCGTGCCTGTATGTGTCGTGGTATCTTGTTAGAAAGAACATATAGAAGGTCATTCGTTTAGGTTGTTTATTTATTTATTTATTTATTTTTTTTGGGGGGGGGCGGCGGCGGACAAAAAGCCTTCGAGGTTAGCCCGTGGCGTGGTTAGTCCTGGTGTTTACGGATGGGAAGAGACAGTCTAGCAAAGGAGGTGGTCGTTTATGAAGGGTGAAGCAGCGTGAGCAAAGGGATACCCCGTCTTCACAGGAAGGGTGTATCGAAGCACTCCTTTTCACGAAACGAAGAAACTCCACTCCTCCCTACCCGCCCGAGTCAACCTTAGCTTCTTTCATGCAGATCGCCTGGCGCCGCGGCGTGACAACATATCTCCGTGCCCTCCCAAGTTCGCACCGACGACATCTCTACGATCTGCGTCCGATGTTTGTACAAGCCAAAGCGCATTCGCGCCTGATTGTCGGCGCCATGCAGTCTCGCCACTTTCCTTTCGCGCCTGATTGTCGACGCTGTCTCTTTTCTCTGTGGTCAAGGCAAACCCAAGCCTTGGGAGAGTGAGAGTAGCGCACCGGGCGGGCTGGTGAGCCGGGGAGCTTTTAAGGGTCCCGGGACACTAAATTTTTTGAGGAACGTTTCAGTTTTTTTACTCTTTAAGTGTTGTCTAACTATAGGAGGTAACATTTATGCAATAAAATTTTGGGGGTCACCAGGTGATTTCTACTACTTTGGCTGGCTGGAAAATCTTACATTTTAATGAATTCTGTTCTGAAAAATCAATGCTTTTTTCTCCTTTTCACGTTTCCTGAAAGGGTTTGCTGAGTCATACGACCCCTCAACTCCTTTTCAGAGTTAGTAGGAAACCATAGATGAACTCTGAAGCCTAAACACATGATTACAGTGCCAATAAAGTGAGTTATAGAAGAATCTTCCTTCCCATATGGGTATTGCTGAGAACATATTTTTCTCATTTATCTGGCCAATAAAAGAAATTGGCGAGTAAATGAGGGGATTTCGAGGTTGCTATAGAGAGATGGTGCCAGAAGCTAGCTGAAAAGGGAAAGAAAAGGGTAGGTCACCATGTTCGTTTCAGAGTTGAGGGGGATTTTCTGTCCACAGATCAGTACTGCAGAAGATAAAACTCTCATTTATTGATCCCAGGTAGGAATTTGGCGAGTATCGCCAAGTGAATATGGCTGGCAAAGTTGACTTAGACAGACGGCACAATCAGCATTCCAAATATTTAGAAAAAAACACCTCTCTTATCCGGGCACTGCCCATAACTGGGAAAAATCCGGAACTGAGAGAACCATACTACGCTTCCTCTTGAACCCACTTGAATTGCCACTGGACGCTGCCATAACTCCCACTAACTTGAAAGTTGAATCACTTTCAAACCACTCGCGTCAAAACTACTTCTGCAACAAAAATTTTCCTTCTGAACTTGATCATCACGCACGCGATTGCTGCCATTTCATGTGTTACGTCATAGTTTCCATGGTGACGCCGACCTCTGTGGGTGCCCGGTAGACCGAGATGCCGGGAACTTCAAGCTCCGGATAATCGAGGTCTGAGTGTATTTCTCACAACCCGCTACCCAACCATGCATGCACTCCTGTCATGACCCACGCTCTACAAGATGTAAGCGGTTGTGATTACTACGGTAAGAGGTTATGACTGAAATTCATAACCTCTTGTCACATGAAGGGGTTGCGACTGGAAATTCACAACCTCTTAGGGGATGGGGAATTTGTATGGGTGACGTCACGGAGTTGTGAGAAGTATACAAGAAATCCTGATCCGAAGCATTTATCAGCTGATAAATTACCAAGGACAAATAAAGCCCGAGCTGAAGGCGAGTGGCTTTATGCCAATTTTCAGCTGATAAACTCAAGGAGGGAAGGATTTATTGTGCTTGTGATACACTTCAAAGCTCTAAGCTTTTGTTCTAAAAGCCATGCTCACAGATTGGTCACACCTCCGGTCTTTTTGATGTACCCACCCGCACTTCGCTCACACCTGCGGTCCTTAGATGAGGCTTTTTGTTATATCTCACGCCGTTGGCTTTCTTTTCTGTGTTGAAGGTGCCAGCTCGCCCAACCAGATTTTTCAGAAAGATAACAGCACAGCAAGTGCTGCTCGATTCCATTTCTCTTCGTGCTTTCTGCTGTCCAACTTGAGCTCTTTCTTAGCAGGGTCATGAGCGAAGAAGGAAGACAATCGCGAGAGGATGCCCCGGATTTTCGCAGCGACCGGGCTTTCTCAACGCTACACGGTACACCAACCACTGCGTCCACGCTACTGTTGCCAGATGAAATTGAAGGAGGCAGGGTTCGAGGATCGGAAGATCTGTCGCGTCACAGGGCACAAGAACGTCCCACTATGGAAAATCCAGCGACAGCGACCTGAGAGACATTGCCAAGGTCTTGGACAACGATCTCAAGAAGACTGCCTCAACGTCAGAATCGTCATCGAGGCAGCCTGCGGCACCGGGAGACGCGCTTGCAGTAATGAAGTTCCTCAGCGCTCCGAACAAAGTGTTTCACAGCATTGTCATCGACATCAATGACGTGCACAGAGGCTGTTGCAAAGAAGGTAAAGATCGAGCCTGCTGACAATTAGAACGCTTTCTTTCTTTTTGATTGCTAAAAAAGAGAGGTAATTTAATATCACCAATAAATACTTCTCGCGTCGGCTAACTCGTTCTGTATCAGTCCTTTCTTCCCTGTATCTGTCTGTCTTTAAGCCAAGGCTTTTCGGAAAAAAAAATGAGTTCAGTAACGCTTTTCGCATGCTCAACTGAGATTTGGCTGTTTCGGTAGCTTATTCCGCTTATGGTATCAATTTAACATTAGTGAAACATTTCACATGAGACAGGATTCTCCTGACGTTTCGCCACTGATCGCATGAGAGGCTTCTTCAGAGACAATACAGATACAGGGAATAAAGGACCGATACAGAACGAGTTAGCCGGCGTGATAGGTATTCATGGGTAGGGCGGCAAGTTGGGCAGTGAGTTGTGGAAACTTGAAGTGGTGCGAAAGGGATTAGGTGAATGTGTTGGGGCGTGGTCCATTGTCTCTGTTTATGCATGTGTGTGCTGGTGAGTGTGTGATTATGTCCGAGTCTATCCATGCAGTGCTTCTCCCTGACTTTCCGAGACCATCGGGTCACCAGTGTCGCTGTTGCGCTCCAGGTCGGACATCCGCAAGTCGTGCCCTGGCTACCAACTGTTGTGTCACTTCCGTTGCAGATATCGGGCCGGTGCCCATTCAGCCTGTCGATAAGTTTTGGGCCCGTTTCACCCACATGGGCCGCCGTGCAGGTGATCATTAGTGAAACATCATGGTCACTCACACTCACACACACAGACACACAGACACACACGCAGACACAGTGACATAGACGCATAAACACAGATAACTGGAAAAGTCCATGCAAACTCTGAGTCTGCAAAAACAGCATGTTATAATACACTTAAGAGGTATTTGTAAAACGTGCTATGATTTATCGACTCAACGTACGCACCCCAGCAGACTCAAACACGACAAGTGCTGCAGAATGGTTTATTCAGAGAGAGGAAGAAGACAGCAAGAGAACGGGTAGTGAAACTCTGACTAAGAATGAGGAGAAGAGTGACTTTTATAGCTGAG
>JAOWAR010127196.1:0-11905 GCA_028571005.1 Clathrina lutea | reverse complement strand
GGAGGATGAAGCGGAAGACAAGGAGGGGGGAAAAAAAGAAAAGAAAGACAGAGGGATGAGCGGCTTGCAAAAAATGCGACATTACACGGGCACGGAAGGACACACAAACAAAGCAATTGCATTTTAATATCAAAGGAAAGCTGTCTGAAAAAAATTGGCGCATGGTGTACATAAAGGAATTAGACCTCTCTAATAATCCAGCCTGACAAAATAATTTCTGCTCAATTGTCTCATTTCTTTGATGACAAAAGCAGCTCTAGTTTTCATACTTTTCTACCTGATAGGAAAAAAAACCTTACGGGCAATGAAAGTCTTAAACAGGATAGTCGACTGCAGAGAAACAATGCTGGTTGAAGCTCTTACCGATCAGCAGCAACGGAGCGAACTGCGCCGTCCAGCAAGCGCAGGTACTGCACAAAGCTCAGCTGGAAGCTGGGCTCAATGACAACCATGCTCCTTGCGGTGTTGAAGAGCAGAGAGGCGTAGGTCTGCAGCTGAATGAGCTCATCTGGCAGATGTAACTGCACCTGCTCCTCTTCCAACCGTTTCTTCAGACTGTGGACAATTTGAAGGAGCAAATAAGAGTGAACCCCTCTGTGAAGAAATTTGAAGAGTTTCTTAAGAAGAGAGATAGAAGACATCCAGGCAAGAGAATATCCTGGAAATTGGGGAAAGGTGACATGTTTGTGGAAGCACGGTTAATATCATGGCATTCTGGCTGTGCTAGGTGATGATGCTGCCTCGGTTAGAGCTCACTCCTGCATCCTTCATCTCATCATCACCAAGATCTTTCAACGAGACAAGATTTAGAAGAGGACAAACCTCCTACAAACACGCCAGTTAATACAAACAAACACAACAGCTACTAAAAGACATGGAATTGTTTCAGAGAGACAAACCCAATTCTCTGCTCATCTGCACAAAAGGGAAAAATGACAAGGAGACTAGATCATGTGTCCCAGATCGAGATGGACAATACAGACCAACCCCAAAAAGAAGCACTATCAACCAGGTGAAGACGCATACCAAGTTGTCCTATTATTGCAGCATGTCAACATCGCATGCTCAGCCATTGATCAACTTCAACACGCACAATTAATAAATTAATTAGATCTCCTCACAGTTCATCCAGGTGGCTTCCTACTACAAAATATTTTGCTAATGGCAGCGAAACCGAAAGCCAGGGGGAAAACTTCTAGGCATACACATAGCATCATGTGGCATGTGGTTACCATGGACCATATGGCATGCAGTAACCATGGCATCATATGACATACAGAGCATACGCATGGCACCATGTGACATGCAATTACTTCTTTCTCCACCGTAATGTGTCACAAGTAACCTGAAATTTCTCCCTTCTGATTACACAGGAAGCAGCACCATGCAGCGTCCTTCATAGTTTATTCTCAGCCCCCCTTTTCTCTCATGCATTCTTGATCGTTGTGTAGTCCTGAACGATCCGCGTACATCTATTAACTGTGTATTTCGTACAAAGTCAAGGTATGATATCCTACTTTGGATACTTGAAAGCACCTCTCCAGTTTGGCACCAGGGACCAGGGAGAGTGGAGAGTGGGAAAGTGTTTCTAAAGCAAATGTTAGAGCTCTCTGCGTCTTTCCTCTTCTTCACTTTCTGTTGTTCTTCTTCTTCTCATCATAGCTCTGCTTGTTCAATTTTCAGCACTTGTCTGGCATCATTGAGCTGCAAGTTTGAGTGTGAAACAACCGAATGAATTTGCGAGTTGTTCCATTACTCAGGTTAACATAACTTGCTGCCAATTGACAGTAGGTCTATTTTATGCACTCTGAGGTTCCCCTAGAAATGTCTCTGCATTACAAACTTGTCTGCAGTGATGGATAACATCATATTACATCAGATATCATTCACACAGAGCTGCCGTGCACGCAGTGAATCTCGTCTCACCTTTTTCTCGACTTGGTTAGAGTGTCTCTCAGTTTCTGCACATGCTTGGCCACACCTGCATCGCTCAGGATGTTCTTGTCCAGTGGACAGCCAGCCAATGATGTCAGCACACTGCTTTCTGCTACGTCCAGCTGCTGCAAGCACTCAATGATGCCCTGTGTGCAAGGCAATAGACCGGATTAGGAAAAAAAAAGATAGCAAGAGAAAACACGCAGGACAAAGCTTTAGTGAGAAGGAAAGGGGAAAAGATGTGTACCTCAAGTCTGAAGAGAATGTTGATACTAATGTCACAAGAGAATGTTGATACTAATGTCACAAGAGAATGTTGATACTAATGTCACAAGTGCAACACCAATGCGGCCAGACAATAGGTGCGCTCTGTTTTCTGAAAGACAACTTTGTGTTTCTTCGATTAAAGACAAGCACAACAGCCGTTCATTAAGCTTGGCCGATGTCCCTGCAGTCTTTTTTCTTAGCATGCCAATGGTCAGATTTAATCTATAGCACGGAATTGATTGCGCTGACCGGCCAGCGCTGGCATGTTCCGGCCCGATATCTTGACCAGGCCAGCCTTATCTAATTTGCATTTCATTGAATGATTGCGACGATCAAGCCGGCCCAACCGGAAAGCTGCCCGCATGCGTCGGTGGGCGAACAATTGTGTCAGTGAAACCACATGAGAAAAAGCCTGCTCGAGAAGTTTAAGCCACTTTTTCTCCATGGCTGACTCCATATGCCATGGAAATGTTCTCTACTCACTAACAATACAAATACGTTGGCTAAATGTTTTAATGTAGCCGAGTGGCCTGCAAGCATATGCAGCCTTAACCTGGCTACACCATTGTACTGCATGCATGAATAAGCACACATATGACGCTGGGCACGCTTGACTGAGTGCACGACATAATCAATTAAGCCAGTACGTGTCAAAACATCTTGCATGTTCGCATGCATATGTAGGGTGCACGAGTCCAGCGTTGAGCAAGTATATTCCCACACCTTAGAGAGAATTGTCCAATCCTCCTGAGCTCTTGGCTTGGCCACTTCAAAGAAGCGTCGCAGAATGAGGTTTGGTATGCCCTCTGCTTGCACTGTACCATCAATCACCAAGACCTTGGTGAAGAGGGCAGCAGGCAACGACGAAACTGGCATGGATGTGCAAAGCGTGCATCTAGTGAATACAAAAAACAAGGAACGGAATGAGACAGAAGACAGAACGAGAGAAAACACACAGAACAGAACCTTAAGGGAGAAGAAAGGAAGGAGGTGAGGGTACAAGAGATTTTTGGAGCTCAACATAAACAAAAATTTACACTAACATTCCAAACACGACTGCTTTTAATTTGAAAACAACATAAGCGCATGGGCTTAAAGGTGCACTGCTGCGCAAATCACTGTTTTCTTTTTCGCCATTTTGGTGTGGGGAAAATAAATGGCAGACAGTCGACTTTGGAGTGTGCAATCAGCTTACAGCATGTGGCACTGAGCACTCAGGCTTATTCTTCAATGATTGTGGGTGCTAGGTTAGGTTTTGGTTGCGAACTACATCAAACCTTCGCATTCCAACAAAGTAGAACTAGAATTTACCTTGGCCACGGAGATATGGCCAAAGACTGAGAGATCAAGAGTCGATCTAAACTGCAACGCTGCACAACCCGGACCCAAGCTGAGCCTAGCTAATCGACTATTTCAACCAAAAAAGATCTACAAAAAACGCTGATTATTGTGACAGCCGTGCTCCTTTACGTGAGCAGAATTGCCTCACCGAAAGTTTGGGTGATATTCCACTTCCCGCCCATTCAGCTGCACACAACAGACAGAAGGAACAATACATCAACCGAGACTACTGCAGACTACAGTATGGAGCAATGGAACAGACACGCAGCATCTGCAGATGATCTAAGCGTGTTTAATCCGTGAAACGGAAAACAAGATCAAATGATGAGGGCAAGAACATCATGTGCCCGATTTCATGGTGCATCAGGCTTTCGCCTGTGGTAGTCGACGGCAGCCTAGGATAACTTCATCCTCTATGCTGTTGTATTCTGATCATCTTCTTCCTCTGTTTACAAAACAGCATTAATTACATGTCGCATCGTCGTTTTGTAAAACAGCACCTCAACGAAGTGGTACAGTGTTATTTATAACCTCACAGTGGCTCGCACTACTGTATAGCCCCAACCTAGAAACTTTGAATTCAGTTTTGTTCAGACAAGCCCCTCTATTAGGGGAGATAACTAGGGGATTGAATCCCTGCCAAGCTATGGGACTGAATCCCTCCCAAAGAAAAATTGTATACACTGGTGAGTGCAAATTTTCGAACAAAAGGGGGAGAGAGAGGGTGAGAGACAGAGAAAGAGAAATACACATGCCACCATCAGCTACCGTGATCATGATAATCTGCCGATAAGTCGGGTTGCAAACAACAAGCAAATCTATCATGTGACCAAGCAGAGTGAGGTATTGTCTCTCTCTTTTCAACAGACTGTCTTACTGTGATCTTGCGGTGATCAGCTTTTCCCAAGTCAATGTGTAGCAGTTGACTGAACGTCTTGTCACTGAGCAAGGCAGTCGGGTCGACGTCCAACACAAGCAATGGGTGACCCTCGGTAACACACCGCTCCAGCTTCACTAGCAGGTGGGCATCCTGCCACAGGGTTGTCAAGAACACCAAACTTAAATATAGGATTTTTCTTTGAAAAAATATTGCCCACGCATTTAAACTTGAACAATCAAATCAATCTGTGCCAAAGCTCAGATGCACAGCCAGAGGACATGAGGGATTGGACGAGATTCTTTTTTGTTTGTTTCTTTGATCTGAAGATGTTCGTTTGATGGGCCTGCATTATTGCAAGTCTGAGTGGAAACTGGTTTAGGGAAACTTGAAATATCTTTGCAAAAACTTTGAAGTGCAGAGTGTCAGAGACACTCCGTGCTTAATCCTTTGCACATGCAAATGTATTAGACATGCAAACATACACAAAACACACACACAAGTCATAACCATATGTGCAGTCATACATCAGAAGACGCAAACACGCGCCATTGGATGAAGCAGCAGTGTCATAGAGGCAGCTGGCAGCCACTCGGGTACAAGCACGTAATGAAAAACTCAAAAACGAAGAGGCTAATCACTTGAAAGGCCCGGCTGATTGCAAGCTAACAGCAGAGAGAACTGCAATCCCGGTGGATATTTACGCTTTTGGTTAGAACTTTCCAAACTGCAAACTTACATTATTAACTTTTAAACTGACACACCTTGTACTTGACGGTGGACAGATCTGGCTTGTGCAACTGCAGCCATGCCTGCAGAATCATATGCTGATCCACAAGCAGCGGAACAGTCGGTAGTTGCATGTGCAGCAACATGGCAGCCACTTGCTCAGATGCTGCTCCACCTGGCAGCCCGAGAAAGAGCTGCCGTCGATGGAAGCACTCCATCGACGTCACCGACTGGTAAAGCAGAACACAAATTAAGCATTTTAGAAAAAGGAATATAGAAAACTAACATCTACCTGTATAGCAAGGAGGCAGGATGTGCATTCATTGGTTGGTCTATGCTGTACATCTGTAGCTGTCAACCAGGATATGATTTCCCACTTTGTGACATTTGAGACAGTGGGGATGAAACTTACCTCCCCAAGGCAGAACTCAGCAAAACTGCAATCTCTGAAAACGGAGCGAAGCGGCAGTGGCAAGCCATTTCTCTCGCACAGATTCCACACTTCATCGACGAGTACCTCCCTGAATGAAATCAAAAGCAAGCCAAATAAACATACCAAGACAAAAACACACACACACACAAACCTTCAAACTTATCATATACATACATGTATACTGAAACTGAATTAATCGTATCTACTAAAAGTGATAATACACAACAAAACAAAAGTGTAAACTAATTATGACATCCCAGCAAGGACCTTTTACAAAAATATTCTTTTTTTTTCAAATCTTCATTACCTTACATACAGCGCAGGCATTGTCTCACACGTGTGGCAAGAAAAATCAGGCAAGTTGCAAACCTCACATGCACAGCAAGTTTCCACCCACAAAAATGACCTGAAATGCACTCTGTTTACGTGAATTCTATCAGTGCTAGCTGTACAATGGGGAAGTGCGCATGGGCCTGAAGTAACTCGACCTATTTCCTCCTTCCTTTCCCCTTCCTCATACCTACTCAATCTACTTGCTCTCCCTTCTTTTCCTCTTACTCGAATATGCTTGTTCTCATTTCTTCTCCTCTTTCTTCGTCTTACCTCGTCACAGGCGGCAGGGCTGACAGGTAGGTGGTGAAGGCTGCCGCCATGACGCAGTTAGCCAGCAGGCTCTCGTCATCGGTGACCCTCTGCAAGTCTCTCTCCCACTGTTGGCGAAGCGGCTTCATGCTACCAAGAAGTGAATGATGGCAAAGAAACAGGAACAAATTTACTGAAGTAGACTGAAGGCCAACACCATAACACTCAGAAACTGAAAAACGAACATCCTAACTACAGGATGCCGGTCTGAACATTCATGGTAATTCCATGACCAGAGGTGGCCCTTCGACCACAACCAAGCAAAATCACAACATGAAAAACAAGCGACAACAAAATGGTATGGTACATATTACCAACTACGAGTGCCATGACAGAAAATCTATGAAGAAAAAAAACGGTCTCCAAAGATGACAGTTTGAGAAAAATTCATGCTGGAATGGGAGCACATCCTTTCGAAGCAACGGCTGGTTGAAACGCAATCGTACTTGGGAAACGCTTTTGCTTCAGTGCGTCCAACTACTTGAAATGTTAGATAAGGTGCAGACTTTCAGGCTTGGAGGGCATAGTCAAGGCTGGGATGGAGGACACAGTCATGATTGGGATGGAGGACGCGGTCATGACTGGGATGGAGGACACGGTCATGACTAGGATGGAGAACATGGTCATGACTGGGATGGAGGACACAATCATGACTGCGATTGGTTGGCCTTTGACAAAGAAAATACAAATCTACTCTTTTCTGTCGGCCAAGCTTGCAAGAGATACAGAAAAGCATATTTTTGGAGTCTGCCTAAGGAGTACTCACTTTCCTTAACACAGTTGCAATAGCGACTATGCATGAAATGCGCTTGTGTGCCTTCTTGATTTTAACCGTGGTTTGATGTTCTCTGTAGCCGACCATGTTTTGTGTCTCTCCGTGCTTACCCTCCCCACCCGCCCTCACAGCAGTTTTTGGCTCTCTTATTTGTCAAGCTTTTTTTGGATTTGTCAGTTATCGTTGTGGATTGTGTTCGTTCTTGGAGCTAGATTATCCCTTACTCGTACAGGCTACGTTAATGCTGTTTAGTTGGAGCCAGGGTGTCACTTTTGTCCCAGTCTTTTTCCTCGCATTGAGGTTTTTCCCTGTCACCACCCTTGGACTAAGGGCAGAGGTGAGAATTTTTCTGTTCATTTTTCTTTCTTTTTCTGGCGTGTTCAGTCCAGTATCATTAGCGTGTGGCCCCGGCAGCCGCTCTGGCTTTGTGATAGGCTCTGCACCCCATGCTATTCTGCATACTTTGCACAATGCTCTGTACTGCTCTGTGCAATGCTTGCAGTTAAACCAGCCATCACTATACCAGCCACCACTACCACCAGATTCTACGGTGTGCTGTTGTGTCCTAGACAGCAGAAAACTCGATACTGTCACACAAGCCTCAAATGATTGACTTGAAATTAGGGTGTGGACCTTGGAGGATGCACAGAAAAGCCTCCGCTTGTTTGAGCTTAAGTAAAATACAAATATCAATATGGCATGACACTTCTTATCCAGACAAACTTACGGCCCATAATATCTGTTCTATCTTAAGCAAGTGTACATCTTATCTCAGTTTGAACCGAACAAAAAGTATTATGCCGGTACACGCAAGAGTGTTCGTTACTGACGACAAGTACAGGCTATCTGAGTGTATGTGCTAAGCCGGGTATATGCTATTTGAGTGTGTGTACTAGGCTGGTTGTATTGACGACACGTACAGGTTATTTAAGTTTGTATGTGCTAAGCTGGGTATGTGGCTATGCGAGTGTGTGTACTAAGCCGGGTATGAGCTATCCGAGTGTATCTACTAAGCCGAGTACGTGCTATCCGAATGTGTACTAAGCCCCCATATGCTATCCAAGTGTATATATTAACCTGGTATGTGCTACCGAGTGTGTGTTCTAAACTGGGTATGAGCTATCCGAGTGTATATTCTAAGCCAGGTATGTGCTATCCGAGTTTGACTGCACAACTTAATAGGATGTGCTATGCCCTGCAAGCAGTCACTTCTCCATGATGGCTGATAGACCTGCTATATTAAACGGTCACTCGTCCATGAAGGGTCATCTGATTCTCCCAAAACAAGGCAGAATTAGACAAGAAAAAACTCTCCAACAACAAAACAACTGAATGAAGTTTTCACTCTGAAAAGAGAAAAAAGAAGCGAGACAGAACTGCCAGTGTTATCCCACAGTGAAATTAACTCACTTGTTCATCACTTCCCCGCCCAATTCCAAGAGTTGCCTGGCCATAGACAGCCGTTCTTTCAGTGCATATTTCTGTACAACAGCGTCATCATACATCACTTGCAGCTCGGCAACCTCCGTCTCAAGTCGATCCACGTCTGCCGCTGTCAAGCTCAAGTCTCGACTGGGCTGCACGCCGGCGGCATTGGACGGCTCTTGTTGCTCCTGCAAGTCACGCTGACGCTCCATCTCCTCCTGGATCGACAGTCCGTCAAGCTGCTGCTTGAGCTTGGCCAGCTCCACCTCGGCTGCGCTGTGAGGCGCTTTCTCTCGCTGGTACAGGAGAATTGCCCGAACGTAGGACGTCAGTGCGGCAGCATCTTCAGATGCGAACCTCGCACTTGCCACCGTGATCATTGTAGGCGTGTCCCTCGAGCCGCTGCTCCGAGAGGCTTGAGGTATGTGGTGCTGCCTCTCTGTAGTCGGGGCTGCTTCAGACACAGAAGAACCTTCGGCTGGCTCAGGAACTGCAGGAGGAGGACTGCCAGACATTGTGTCCACTCTCGCTTCAAGGAAGTTCAACAAGTCCAAGGACAGACCTTCTTCCCACGGGATTGCACGCAGCGAGTCCACAAATCGTTGAGGATCTCCGATGGCCAGCTGGATGTTTGCCCATTTTTCTTTCTCCATGCGGCCACGCAGGCGCCCAAAGGGACGGTTCTTGAAGCTGCCTGCACGCTGCAGTGTGGATGAGGTGCTCTCGCTGCAGACTGATTCTGCCACAGTCCCCAGAACGTCAGATGCAGGCAGCGAAGATTGCACAAGAGCCACAGGCATACCAGACGCAGAGCTGCTTCCCGCTATCGGTGTTGTGGTGGTAACTGCTTGACTCGGAGACGTCATGGGGCGATGGTTTCGCAACAGAGCAAGGACAACATCCATGATGGCACCGATCAGTGCCGGAGGGTTGTTCAGGGTTCGAATGCGCTCCATCGTGTTGCGATCAATTCGATCTCGGCATTTTGCCACCTGATTAAAGACAAACATTTTCATTGCGATGAGAATTTTGGGAGAGTACAAACAACCTGATAATCGTCAATTAGCATATTCAATTTGTTGACAGAAACTATAAACGAAATTATCATAATGATCCCCATTATTGGATGACATGCTTTTTGGTTGAGTTCTCCAAACTTTGAATTTCCAAGAAAAGTATGAGGGAAGAAACTATACAGCAAGAGTAAGAAGAAAGAATGATCAACTGATCGCTTTCAATTCCCTGCAAGCGGTGAGCGTTGACCACAAATAAGTTGATGCCCTGGGACATTGACACACAGCAGCATATACTGGTACACTGAGCAGGATGGAAGCAGAATGTTGAAACGAGAAGCTCATATCAAACCTAAAGAATAACCTTCCTCCACTTTTTTTTGTTTTCAGCTACAACAATAGAGAGCACAAAAGGACAAGTTGCCACCACAAATGCCTTTACCAACCTCGCTTTTTGCACCAGCAAGCACAGACTCCAGCTCAGACACTTTCTCTTGTGCAATCTCCATTAGACCAAGCAGATGCTGCCGGCTCCGTTCAATGGACGTCATCAGCTCAGCTCGATCAGGTAGAAGGCCCGGAGGCACTTCTCTCAGCTCAGCCTTGGTCAACGCTGCCATCTGCTTCTCCGTTGCAGAAAAGACAGATGCCAAGTAGAGCCCACCGCGCCTATTGTCCTGGAGCCGTGCATAGAGGCTTTCCAAAGCGGCCGAGCGAAGCGTGAGCTGCTGGAGGAGGCTCCCCACCTTGGAGTTGGCCAGCTGCAGCTGCTTCTCGTACTCCTTCACATGATTGCGGATGGCTATTGCATGCTCAGCCGTGCGCTGGAGAGTTCCAACTGCCAGTCTGAGGACAAACACGATGAAACAAAAAAAAGGAGAAAATTGAGAAGCTTATCTTTTGCGAATCATATACCCGTCTTCAGTATAATATGACACATAAAATCGCACACCACACACATAATATGCTGAAAACAAACAGTTTTTGCCAACCCAAACCAAACTGATGCCCCTCTCTCTCTTTGCACATTACTTGTCATGACCAGCACACGGAGGCACAATCATGAGTCTTGAAAATGGGCTGTGCCCCGGCCCTCCCACTCCTCCTTCTGGTTAGCGTACTGTTTAGAACTACTTTCCGATAATTCCCCCTTTCTAGTATACTTCTCCTCTTTTGCATTGCGCATTCCCTTTTTTCTCATCATGGAGGCTGCTTTCCCTCGTGTGTTGTCTGCCTGTTCTCTGTTCTTTCAAGTTCAATCTGACACAAGACTAGTATCGAGAGTCAGTCTTTGTCTGCCTGAAATATTCATGGGGAGAAAATAACCGTATCCAGCATTCAAGCCATTACTAACTAAAAAAAAACAGCAAAACGATATTTGTACGTTCACTTGTTTCTATTGATTTTCTTCCTTATTTGGATCTTCGTTTTTCAAGCGGCCAGTTTTTTGGCTTGCACTTTATATCAGTAGCACGATCCCTGCCTTCTTGCAATTGTCTTGGCAGGTGATATCCAATGCCTTTGACGAGCCACGGACGAGCCCAAAAGAAAGCCAAAGAAAGCCTTTGCAGCTGAAAATCCCATCATCAGCATGATATTGCTTCTTTTCGCATCATGAGCTTATGTCAAATAGTTTGTTCCATAAGAGAACACCTTAGATCTACCAGGTACATTTCACTTCAAAGAAAAAGAAGAATTCCAGTTGGAAAACCCTTTCCTTAAAAGACTAGACTACTTTCAGAAAAGACAAGTGTGTTCTACCTCAGCTGTTCATGCAAGCCAGAAGCCAAGGCCTGTTTGTCCACGCAGAGGTTCCAGAATACTTCAAGAAAGCGATTGAATGACACGCATCCTACGTAAGGGAGACTGCATGGTGGCAGGTCGGAGCCCTCTTCACATGGCTCTCCCAATGAGTGGCCGTGGAAGTGTTCGAGAAGGAGAGCGTTAGCGGAGAGGAATGGCTCAAGTGCTTCGTCATCCTCCTCCAAGTCAGGCATCTCTGCTTGGGTGGCCAAGTGTCCAGCTGACATGATGCCAGTCTGGTGAGGCAACAGCACGGGTGTTGCCAGGTGCAGCTTTGGAGATGCTGGAGTGGCAGCACTCGTTTTGCCATGCACTTGAGTCGTGCTGCTCAATTTTCCGGGTGCTGGAGTGCCAATACTGCCCCTTTGTAGTGGTGACACGAACGGTGGCGGCGATTGCCTTAATGTGTTTTTGCTTCTTCGCAGCTCCTCCCGAATGAGGTTGTCCAGCTTCGGACCCATCCATGGAGCATGGCGGCTGTGTTTTAACATCAATCTATGGACGTCTGCAAGTACGCACAGAAGGGGTTGCCTACAAGCAAATTGGGGGAAAAAAGAAAAATCTGATCGAGTTGAACAAACATCACGCAACACCAATATACACAAAACAGAACACAGGCAGTCACACTGACATTAGAACCCATGCTTCTATTGAAACCAACACTT
>JAOWAR010127085.1:0-11909 GCA_028571005.1 Clathrina lutea | reverse complement strand
GACCACGGATCGAAATAAACGAGGCGAGATGCGTGATGCTTTGCGGACTGCGGTGGCTCCATGCGCACGCCACTTGTAGTGTGTGATGCAGTTAACGCTATAGTGTGATGCAGGTAACACTATAGTGTGTTATGCAGGTAACACAGTAGAATGTGAAGCAGGTAACACTATAGTGTGTGATGCAGGTAACGCAGTAGAATGTGAAGCAGGTAAGGCTATAGTGTGTGATGCATTTCACACCATGCATTTTTTAAGATGGATGAACGCAATTACGGAGCGCACTGTGCACGCCGCGAAGCAGAGTCAGTTCCGTGATATGCTTGCACAAATATGGAAAGAAGCAGTAGACTGCATGAACTAAGTCACCCTCTTCAGTACTAGTTTATGCAAGGGATACTCAACGTAAGTGCACATGCACTTTGCTTAGAAGCCTGCCACAAAACTCGAAAACCAAACAGGATCCTTGCACCATGAAGAAAGCAGGAAAGATGAATGAGGGCTCATCTGGCCTCGCCGACTGCAGCTAAAGGAAGTCGAACTACCAACTACCCCCCCCCCCCCCATTGAGACAAAAGATTTATAAGTATTCAAACTGTTATTGAAAGAATGTCCAAGGGCAATCCCAACAACATCAACAGACACTTGGGTAGACCCAAGAACGATTTTATTGAACCAAACGTTTTGCTGTCCACGGCGTCGTCAGTGACAAATAAGCAGGGACAGTAGAAAAACTTGTTAGAAAGTTCTGTTCCTGACACCGATCCTTATTTGCCACTGACGGCGCTGTGGACAGCGAAACGTTTGGCTCAATGAAATCGTTCTTGTGTCTACCCAAGTGTCTGTCGCTGTTGTTGGTATTGCCCTTGGACATTCTTTCATTAACAGTTTGAATACTTAACTTGAAACAATGAGGGTAGCATCCAAAAGGTCTTTAACACTTTGAAAAACGATTTATAAGTGGGGCAAGGTGACAAATCATAGTCGATGGCAGAAACTAGAGCTAGTGTTGTAACGGGGACAGCTGGAGCACAAGGGAAACCGCCAGTTCAAAGTCATATCCCTGGTGCCCAAGCTGTTACGCCTTCAAACATTATCGCGCTATCTCTGACGGATACTATCGAGGCCTTTGTGTGAATGTAACCTGTTAGGCTCGCGCTGCGTTTGAAGGGTGAGCAACGAAGACGCATCCTGTTTAAGAGGTTCTGTGAGGGAAACAAGTTGTGGCAGTTCTGCCTACAGGATTCGGCAAGACACTTGCTTATTATTTTTTGCCTCTTGTATTTGACGACCTGAAGCCATCTCGCTGAGGTTCGAGCGAACTAATCGTCAACCTGCTCGTTGCGCATGGCGGAGCAGTGACGAGTTAAAGCTCTTGGCCTATAAATCGGGTAGCTTTCAAGGCTTGTCCACATCACGGAAAGAGACTTGAGTAGTGTGTGCGCACGGAGATGTAGACGAAGACTGGCCAACCCGGCTGTGATAGAGTCAAGCGACTACTAGCTTTTGTTTGCTCATTTGGCAAAACGTTTCTAAGTGTGCACGCACTCATACAATATCGCTCAAAAGGTATCCTTCCAAGGTAAATTAAAAAAAAAGAAAAGAAAAAAAACATTGGCCAGACTGAGAGCAAGGGAAATTCACAAGCACACTCGTGACAAACTCTTCTAACTCTAACTCAAACCGCAATAGGATCAGAACAAACCGAGTGCTTACCACATGTACACTGGTTGTTCTGTTGTACCAATCTCTCCTAAACTGACACGCTCATTGTGGTGTTGGTCTCGTTCCGGCCGGGGGGGTGTAGAGGGAGACATGCAAGACACCTCCAGTCCCACCAACGTTGCTCAGTTCAGAGTCGTGTGAGGAGCGTGAGATGGTGGCCTTTAAGCATGTACAGCCGGTCTACAACCCAGAGTGGGCAAATGCTGCCCGTGAACAAGGAGCCGCAGAAGCGGATCCACCGGGGACTTTTCCGTCAACTCCTTCGTTCGGAGAAGAACCAAACAAAACATTTTTCTGTTCAAGAGCCGTAATTTGGCTTTTTCGGATTAGTACTTTGAAATACGGCATGAGCGTCTCTTCTGCGGGGTCTGCTCGGAGTTTCAAGTGTCCTCGGAATTGGCCAAAATTGACGACGTCGGAGGTATAAACTAAGTTTTATAACCAGCTTTAAGCAAGGAAATATTAACATGAGGTTTAAACCAGCAAATTTTTAGCAATACCACAAGGCTATGCTCGGGTTTTACGGGCTTTTATTTAGCAAGGCCTAATAACGATAAACCACCGTGCAACGACGTGGTCAGTTTTATTTGTCACGTGATGTCCATGTTTCCTACTCTACCGTGAGTAAGCAGATCCTCCATTTTTTCTATTCTCTAAGCACGTGTACATTCATACTCAGTACTTCAGACTGAAAAGTATGACGTGTGCTGAATGGACACCGAAGCTCTGGAGCTGGACGTCCACGAAGCAATCTCATCACCGACACTAAAGGCGCATGTGTCGAGCTGAGAAAAGCCACGCCATGTGGAATCGCCAATGGGCAAGGAAAAAGTAGTGCCTTTTTCTGTTCACCAAGGCCAAGTAAAAGCAAGTCCCGAACAATGGCTCTCCAGTTCCACCCAACCTGCCGTGGTAGTGCCGTGAATGTGGTGAACGGCGGCCGGACCGCTCTCAGAATCCGCGATCTTCATGACAGCCGCTCCGCTTACTTGGTTTACTCCTCTCTTCCTTTGCGGACTGACATCGCGTATAAGCTCTGCATCGACGAGGTCGACCTGAGCAAAGACTACGGATTGGTAAGTGGCATGCCGTTACTCATGAGGAATCAGGCGGTGCTTTATGCGTTGCCAGCTTGCATTAGGAAATAAAAGGATCATCGTATTTTTCGCGACGCCGCGACTAATCAACAGTCGATGACAGTACTAATCTAGGAAACGTTTTTTATCAGTGTCGGCGTAGACAGCCCTCCAGGGTTACAGCGGGTAGAGGTTGTTCTCAGTGGTTTGGAGGTGACGGATTCAACGCTGGATTCCTGTTTTCATCGTCATGTGGACTTCGACGGATACCAAGGCGTCCGCGGACAAAGGCTGCCTTTGAGACTAACACGCACAGTTTCTTCATGCTTACCTCAGCGCATAAGAGGGAAGCCGGCTAGACGGGCTGCAAAAGCATCCCCGAGTAATGGGTGTCACAGGCATCGTCTCACACCTCTGAATGTATGCATTCACGACTGGCATGAGAAGCCAAGATTTTGGCTCTCTCAAGTGAGGTCCGGTCGGGCTGTTTTGTCGAGGACTAGTGGAACGAGTGGGCGCCCAAAGTTGGCTCCGGATTGCCGGGCCTGACGTCCTGGCTGTCATTTCAACGCCGCGGAGGCGCTTCAGCATCTGTGAAAAACGGCGAACGCGCGAACTGATAAGCTTTTGCAATAGGCTAAGCGCTAACGGGTTGTGCCATTGCATGTGTTCAGGCAGGATTCGCGCTGAGACGTTGCCTGGCTCGGTTTCCCTCCCCAGCCACGTCGAGCTCTTCAACATTCTGCTCATGAGGGCTATGCACAGGAGCTAACGGGTACAGAAGCTGACGATGCCCAGGGCCAATATTACTCTTTTGGACGGCTGCGCTGATTTGCTTACCTTCTTACAAACACCCCGAAGAGGTTGACGAGGGAAACATGATCGGTAGGATTCTTTACTATGTTTATTTCTAGCCGAGACTAGATATAGGCACAGGCTGCTCTCCTCGCTCAGGGTCGCTGCTTCTAAAGCGCTGCATGATCGATGGACTAATGACGGTCCACAACTCGTAAGCTTATGAATTATGAAGTCATTGGCCTTTCCATGCCGTGAGCAGTGGATGTTCGGAGTTCAGCGTCTTCCTTTACCCTTCTCGATTTCGGTTTGGCGGCTTGCCGAGGCAGGCCGTTGAACGACGATTGGTGGTCATTATTGGCCTTTAGTTAATGGAGACAAACACCCATCATCACGACTCCTGAAATTGCCCCTGGCGTTCGGCTTTAGATGCATTTTCCAAGACTAGGTCAAAGCCCGGGTTTGGCAGCATCTGGATCACCGGGTTTTGCAGCTTAAAGGAAATCGTTTTTCAGTCTCTTTCCAGCATTGAGATTTATTATTGAGCATTCCAGTCAAATGAAGGTCTAAAAATCTCATCTTGCAAGAGCGGTGAACTCGAAAAGAGAGGAACGTGCACGGATGTATGCTCCCGTAAAATTGCAACAGTCTGAGAGGTTTGGCGGGGGCCCGCTGTATGAACTCTCTTCACACACCTGAATGGTTTCCAACGACTTCGTCCATTGTGCACTGCCATTCAAGTTACTGTTGGAATATCCTTCAATAGGATATCCATTGCTCTGCTCTATAACGATATGGACCTACAGAACGAATATTATGAAGTTTGAAGAGGCGGCGCGCGCCTGTTGAGGCTGTTGCTTTCGACGGAAACAGCAATGGAGCATGCGGACACAGAAATGCAACTGGATCAGGTCAGTGCCGTTCATGGCATTTATTGATTGTGACCACAGTCTCCCAAAAAGCGAAACAAAGCTGTTGGAATTTTAAAGATAGATTGAGGATTCTGCTATTTTTCTTCTGCGACGTCGAAAGGAGTCGCGTGATAACCGTGGAATAGAGCCGGCCAGGAAAAGCGGATGCATTGAATAACGTTTTGAGAAAGACGCCTCCTTGCTTTTCTTTGACGTTGAGGACTACTGAAAAGGATGGAACACCTTTGGCTCATGAACGTGTACTTACACACGTGTTTGGAGAAAATTCGGTGGACTTTTAGCTTCGGTTTTGCTCAATTTAATTTCTGTGTGGAAAAGGCGTTGCTCGCTCTCATTGCCGTTGGACAGTCAAGTCATAGGACAGAATGCATACAGACGGTTGAGCTGAATACACACGCGTTATTGGCACATCATCAGTAGGCTTGGAAGGAAGTTTTCGCCACTTCCGAATTTTTTATTTAGTAATTGTATTTTCTGACTAACGGGTGATCTTGTCTTGTCCACATTTCCTTACTTCAGTCGAAGACCTTTTAGCTCCGAGGCGACGTTGATGTGAGTTTTGCCTAAAACTCACGCTAAAGTGTCGAAGAGATTTGTAATAATTCGAAGCTTGGTGTCATGTGAGGCTGCAGTGTGTTAGCTGTCCTTCGTGTTCTCAGCAGCAGTCGGCCTGCAGGTTAGAAACAGTCAGTTTGACTTGTATGTGAAATTGCAGCTGTCAGGCTGTACTCATCCAGACAGCAACATTTAACTGTGGCGGGCTTTCTCCTTCGTCTTTTGTGCTGGTTTTGAAGAGTGAATAGATATTGGTACGTTTGTTGTGTGTTTTGTGTGTTTTAGGCTTTTGGTGTCACCAGGCGTATACCTGGTTCTGAGAGACTAGCCGGTCCCAGCCGTGTGTATAGGGAGGATGTATATGCATCATCAGATTACTGGACGTTGCAAGATGATGGTCTACTCATTCATCGTCATGACATATGCAAGGTGGGGTGCACGCCTAAATGCTGCAATATAATGCCTCTTACAATGCTTACGTATTTTTGCTCAACCTTTATCTGAACACCTACCAACGTTTCTGCCTTCAGTTCGGCGCTTAGGGTACGTTTCCTTCATGACTTTAACAAGTATGCAGGTGATTATAATTTTTACTGAGTCCCACCTGGGTGTGTAGAGGAAATGGGAGCGGTTTTTGCGCCCCAGCGAGCGGTGTGCTCTTATCGTTTTCCCTTTTCGTTTTGGCGGGAATCTATGCGAGTAATATCCTTTTCAGGATGGGCGTTAAATTATGTTGCTTGATACCCACAATACTTCTTGTTTTTGTACACCAGGCTACTGACTCGCATCTTCCTGTCTGGTTTATTTTGTTGTGGGAGTTGAGGAAAAGCACGAATTTCTTGTTCTCTTTCATGGAGGGTCTTCGCTTTGGCGGGAAGCTCTGTCATTTTATTCTATGGGTGTCAGATCGTTCTGCTTGATCCACGCAATCCTTATTTTTGTCCGGTTTCACCAACGTTCTGACGGAGTATCATTCTGGCTCGTTTTTCTCTTGTTGGCTGAGCTGCCGAAAGGATTTTAGGCTCTTTCGTCGAGGGTTTGATCACTATTACAAAATCTTTCTTTGTCAGGGTGTGCTTTCGTATGTTTGTCCACATACAGAGGTATCCTGACGCCCCAAGACTTGATTCCTTGGAGGATGAGGAGGAGGTGGGCCTTTTGATCTCCAAAGGTGGCGACTTGTCGTTCTCAATTAGGGGCAGGAGGTACTCTATTGCATTCAGGAACCTTCCTGTTGGTGAGGATCTCTACCTGTTTGCGTTTGTTCAAGGCAGAGCGAGGCAGATCACCTCCGTTGTGCCTCAGTCAGAAGGTAAGCTTTCCGATCGTAATCATTTCTATTTTCTGCTTTTCTTTCGAGTCGTGGTTCCTCTCGTTCGGCCTGTACTCGATAGATCATTGAAAGTGGACGGTTATTTATTGACTTTTGAAGCAAGGAAAAGGATACGTCCAATCCTGAAGATCTAACCGCTATAGTTCTTCACAAACAGTAGTGAAGAATACCTTTTCCGTGAGGCGGATTCCTGGAAGTAACAACGAGGAAGGAAACTTCTGGAAATTCAGCTACGATATATTCTGAATGTCACTAATTTGACCGGCGTCTCATACTGCAAGGCTTAGTTTGCGTTGAAATTTTATCAGTCCAATTTGCAGGTTTTTGAACACTTGTGTTGGAATTCCACACTTTGTTTACCAGAGGGTAGAGTGCTTTTCGATACTTTGTTTTCCTAATACTTGTTCTACAATCACACCCTCTAGATTTTCATGTTACATGCTTGGTCAATGAATTTGCTTGCATTATTGGAGCAGGGGAAATACTGGGATCCTCCTTTTATGAGAAGCATGAGATAATTTGTACAATGTTGAATTACAGTTTGGAATAGGTGCACCCACTTCTGGTTTTGCTTTGGGTATTTGGATCATGTGCGTGTGTACGCGGAGAAGATACTGAACTATCGATTTGTTTCGTTTCACTGTTTATAATGCAGCAGTATCAGACATTGAAGCTGTCAATCGACCTGTGGATGAAGCAGAGGATGTTGTCCGGCGAGTAAGTCAACTCCCGGTTCTAAATTATCCTGGAAGAATCTATCGGAGTCACAAGCTCAAGCTGATAATGGACTTCCTTCACTTTTTTCATAAGCAGTTCAGTTCAGAGAGATTGTAGAAGGAACGCGAAGGAAAGAGGTACACCAGCATGATAGGCAAGAACTATGTACTTCATTTTCTAATATTTCCTTTTGCCATGTTTTCTTCTAGATCATTAACACTCCGATTATCTTTACTTATCTACTGATACGTAGTTTCAGCGGGACGGAGAAGAGGAGCGACGAAGGACGGTAGAGGCAGAGCAGCGTGCGAAGACAGTAAGAAATTTAATCAAGTTCCGCCCAAAATACAGCAGTTCTTTTATAGTCAACTGTCTGGTTAGAACACCACCCATCCAGGGAGAAGCTAGGCAGGATGGCACCATGGGAAGACTGAAGAGGCTATCAGCAGTGATGGCCGTACTTGTCTGGCATTCTCCTAAGTGCTTTTTGATTTTTCATTTCTTGCTTCTCTGCAGACGCAACGTAGCTTGGACGAAGCGCTGAGAGGGAGAGAAGATGAGCGGAGAGGGAGAGCAGAGGCCGAACAGCGTTTTCAGCAGGCAAGTGCTTTAGCTTCATTTGGAAACAAACCATTCCTTGCTTTTGCTTTTTCCCGCTCTTTTGATAGTGAACTTGATTGCAAGACTTGCTTTGTCTTAACTCTTCAACTGCATCACTGATGCAAGCATGACAATGATTTAGGAAATGCTAAGCTTGGCTCGCTGGTCCAAAGTAAAGTTCGAAGTTCTGTTTCTTTCTCCCTCCTCTACTAGAATCAACGAGCCTTGAACAAGGAGAGGAGAGGAAGAGAAGAAGCTGAACAGCATCTTCAACAGGCAAGTAGTTAAAATTGAAAGGCACGCCCTTCTTCATTTTGGCTCTTCCTCCTTTGAAAGTGAACTTGATTGTGGGATATGCTTTGTCTTACTTTTCAACTGCTGCAGCACAGGCTTGACAGGTCATTTTAGGAAATGCCAATCTTAGGTGAAGCTTGGTCTTCTGGTCGAAAGTAAAATTTGAAGGTTTGTTTCTTTCTTCATCCTGGACTAGAATCAACAGGCTTTGAACGAGGAGAGGAGAGGGTGAGAAGAAGCTGAATAGCTTCTTGAACGGGCAATAAAAAAAGAGTAGGCATTCTTCGCTTTTTCCCTTCCCCGTTTGAAAGGCAACTTGATTGTGAGACATGCTTTGTCTTACTGTTCAACTGATGAAAGCTTGACAGGAAAACCTAATCTTAGCTGAGGCTTGGCCGGCTGATCCAAAGATAAATTTGAAGAATGATGAAGTTTGTGAGAATGGATAACTTGAAGAAGAAGAAGTGAAGGGGTGAAAAAAAAATAGGAGGAAGGACAGCAGAAAAGGCAAATGCCTTAACTGGGATTCGAACTAACTATTTTCCTAGAGCCGCCAGCTTATGCGGCTAATACTCTTGCAATTGAGCTACTGGGACCGGTGATGCACTTGTCAGGACAATGACACTTCAACCACAGTGCTACACCATTACCTCGCAATACACTGGCAGGTCTTACCAAAGGCCCACATGACTAACCGCTACAAATTGGGGACCCGTCACAGCTTAAATGCATTGCACACCCATAAAGATTGAATGCTGAGTTATCTCTCCTCCCAAACTTCGTCATGAATAATGATGAAGTTTGGGAGGATTGATGACTTGAAGAAAGGGAAGTGAAGCAGTGGAAAAATAGAAGGAAGAACAGTGGAAAATTTGCCAATGCCCCGACTGGGCGTCAGCGCTTGAAACTCTGATGTGCAAATTTACCTATTGAGACGGATGACTCACTGGTCAGCACAAACGACACTTCAACCACTGTGCTACACGACTGCCTCACAACACAGGTCTCACCGAAGGCCCACAAGACTTGAAGAATTGTTTCTCTCTCCTCTGTGCACTACAGAATCAACGAGCATTGAACGAAGAGAGGAGAGGGAGAGAAGAAGAGAGAAGAGGAAGAGAGGAAGAAAGAAGAGGGAGAGAGGAAGCTGAGCGGTCTCTTCAACAGGCACGTTCTTCAGCTTGATGTGCAAACACATCATTTATGAATTAGTTGTGTTCATGTTCCTTTCTTAGCAGGCCATTTTCCAACAAAAGAATAATCTCATGTAAACTTTTCTTGGCAGTCCAGCAGGTAAAGATTGAAAAGCTTTTTTCCTCCTTGTTGATGCACTAGAATCAACAGGTTATGCTTGAAGAGAGGAGAAGGAGAGAAGGCGAGCGGTGATGGAGAGAAGATGCTCAACAGGGTCTTCAACAGGCAAATCCTTCAGCCTAAAACTGATTACGAGAAAGGCCAATATTCATTTTTTTCGTCTTCCTCTATTCAAAAAGCAAATTTCATTGTGCGATGGGCTTTGTCCTGCTTTTCTTGGTGAAAAGTTGGACATAGTCACTGGTAGTAGCGGCATCCATATCAGCCATACAGGACGACCTAAAGTTTAGTATGTTAAGGCACGTCCTCATTATTTAAATATTTGGAGGGGCTTCATTCAACGTCTACGTCTTCTCCTTCTTCTTTTGAAAGTGACTTGACTTGACCAGGAAATGTGCGCTCTATTGCTTTTCTATTACATCCATGTTGTGACTTTGAGTAGTGTCTGCCAGGTTGCTTAGACTAGAACAATTTATCCATGTTGAGTGTGGCCCTTCAACCAACAACGTTGTCAAATTGTTTCAATTGGTCAAAAAAAACTGCAGAAGTTATTTTTCGTAAATATTTTTGATTCGGATCACAGAGCGCCCATTCCAATGCTCCATGGAAATTAGGCCAAAAACTAACAGCTTTCTGGCTGGTTTCAAGTTACTTTTTTTGTAAGTTGCTTTGATCTTTTGCTCCTCTCCGACTTCTGGGCTTTCCTTTTCTTTCTTTAAAAACTCCCTACATCAGCAGTAGAAGCTAGCCGTATGAGATACATTCATGCCAGAGTCTGTCTACTGGTACTGGTAGGAATTTTGGAGCTGCCAAAATTCATCAAGCAGCCAGAAATCTGACGCCAGTCCTATAGACTAAGGTTCATTTCTGAGAGGCTCATTTCTGGCTGTTCAAATGACCATCGATCTCTCAGTGGGACCCTGCTCGAGAACCTGGCCCAAGTCACCAGTAACAAACAACTGTACTGTCATGTTGCTCAGTTTCTTTTTCACAGAAAACTGTTGAACTAGCTGCTATATTGTACACATGAGCATGTGCATGCAACTTTGAAATTTCATCTTTCACGGTGAGTGTTTGGTTTCAGTTGTATGTGTATCATGAGAAAGCTCCCCAAGTGTTCACTGTCATGACCCTGCAATAACTGACAAGCTGGCTTTTCTGATTTCACGTTTCAGCTGAGCGAACAGGTACGGCGTCTTGCTAGAGAGAGAGATGCCCTGCAATCTGAAATCGAACACCTCAGGCAGCAACTCATACAAGCAAATACTGGCGATGCCATGGCAAGATCTCAGTCCGCTATTCAGGTAAAAAGTATGCAATGAACTGACGTTTGAGTAGCAAGGAGTGGGTCAGCATAGCTACACGGCCACTAATATTTTAGCCACCATCAAATGTTCATGGCTGTAGTAGGCATGCAAATAACAGGTTGTCACTCTCGTCCAAGGCCATGACACGTACATCTTTTGTGATTTAGAATCCATACGCATTTTGTGGTGCAAGCCAGATTTGATGAAGTCGAGCATAGCCATGGCACTCTCGTGCTGCTTCCATTTGTGCACATGGGAATGATGTCTGTTGATAGCAACCTGGTCTTGCTCACCCACACAGATACCGACAAGCTACTACTGTATCTAGTCTGATATCGGGAGTAGTTCCTACCAGTCCCCTGTAGTCTACTGGCATTAGTTTTTTGCCAATAGAGTTGGATTCCCAGAGACATGGGCAGCTCATGATCACAGCTTGGTTCCTTCTCTCTCCGTCCAATTCTTCATTCTTGCTGATCAGTTATGATCATGAGATAAAAATAATCAAGCCCAGCTGACGGTACGTATTGAATGTTTTATCACTCACAGATAACGAGAGAGAGAGAGAGAGAGAGAGAGAGAGAGAAAGAAAGAAAGAAAGAAAGAAAGAGGGAAGGGGGAGAGAAAGCTCGTATGTTGTGCTAAACCACAAGCCTGCCATGTTTTCTTCATTCGATCTAAATATTGAAGGATTCATCAGCAGCAGCAGTTGTGGGTAGCAGCGGTGCATATCCAGGTGGCCTGCAACCAAGCATCTCAGGTACTTTACTTAGCTCTATCTATGTCCATAACATATAAACACACGTGCAGCAAGTGATTTTTTTCCATTTTTGGAGAATTTGGTGTTGGCAATAGCATTCCCAGTGTGAAATGTTTCCTTTATCCCCACCCTTCCATGGTCCATTCACACACAAACAATTCCCAGCCATGGCGCCGGCCCATACACATACAAACACTTCACAGGCATGGTCCACACCCACACAAACAATTCCCAGGCCTGGTCCAGACACACGCACACACTTCCCAGGCAACATCATGTTAATACAGATACAAACGTTTCCCAGGCATTGTCCATACATGCGCAAACACTTCCCAGGCATGGTCCATACATACGCAAACACTTCCCCGCCATGGTCTACATACACACACCAACACGCACACACACATACACACACATTTTACCGGCATGCTCCATACACACACACACACACACACACACACACACACACACACACACACACACACACACACACACACACACACACAC
>JAOWAR010126974.1:0-11912 GCA_028571005.1 Clathrina lutea | reverse complement strand
TCTCTCTCTCTCTCTCTCTCTCTCTCTCTCTTTCTTTTTCTCTCTCTCTCTCTCTTTCCTTTTTTCTCTCTCTGTCTTTCTTTCTCTTTTCTCTCTCTCTCCCTCCCTTCTGCTCAGCTCTGGGAAGGCATGAATGATGGTGAATCACGGCCGAAAGTTTTAGTTGGCAAACATGACACATACTTCTTGAGAAATCTTGATATCTTGGTAGGTTTTGCCTGCGTGACTCCTTTTCTTCTTCTGTCTTGTTTAGTGTGTTTCTCTTTCACCCAGTCTTTAACGCTTTATTTTGTCTTGTCAGTATGAAAGTACTTTCTCTCTGTCCGTGTCAGCAAATGCTGACTGCCACGCATGCAAACTACATGTAATGTGGCAGACAAATAATTGGTTGATGTTTTGAGCTCTAGGCTCTTCGTAAGTTGCCTGTCTGTCTGTCTAAATACTGAAAAAAAATTGAGAAAACAGCACTAGCCAAGTTTACTGATCAATGGTAAAATGGGAAGACTTCAGGTTAGAAATGTTACCGGATCAAGAGTTCAGATAGCAATCAACTCTCAGACAGAGCTGTTTCGGGCTTTGTGGCCTCATCAGTGAGAGACTGACCAGAGCGAACTGCTGTGCTTAGTAGATGCAGTCAAACGACTTTATCCTCCACTCTCCAGACTTGCCGAAGCAGCGCTGTACAATCGTCTGTCCATTCGTTTGTGTGTCTGTCTGTTCTTATCGCTGTGCCATGTCTCTTCTTTTTCATTCGCTCACTTACCCTTCACTCTTTTGCAGGATCAGCTTTGGGATGGCAGAGGTAAAAATAAAACAGATGTTTCTCAGCTTTGGCTAGACTTTTTGTGGTGAGTGGTATTGAGCAGAAACACTACAATAGTAGTTACTTGGTAGAATTTTTATTCCACGGTGCTGAGAGAGAATTTGATCGTGTGGTCGTCAAAGAGAATGTTCCATGATGTGGCCTCAATTCCTTTCATGCAGTTTTTTTTCTGGCCCCTGTGCTTCATCCTGCTTTTGAGAGGGCAGCTGTGCTTCATCCTGCTTTTGAGAGGGCAGCTGTGCTTCATCCTGCTTTTGAGAGGGGAGCTTGTGTGTTTTCCAGTCTACACCAGGGTCTTTCTCACTCTCCATGAACGCTGTTGTGCTGCCTCCTCTCTTCTAGGTTTTATTTAAATTTCGACTTTGAAGAGGACGTGGTGGCGATCAGAACACTGAAGCAAATGACTGGCAAAGAGCTGGGCTGGCAGAGCAAGCTCTTGAAGATCGAAGGTAGAGGGCTTTGTTTTCTTTGTTGAGGTCCATTCTAGTCAGTCATGTGTCCTGTGTACATGGGCAGCGTGGTGTTAAGGTATGACCACACTCTCTCTCTCTCTCTCTCTCTCGCAATCTCAGCCAACAAAAGATAGTGATATTCACAACTGCATTCACCCCTACAAGAGCATCGGGGCCGACAGTGGGAGTACACCTTCCTGACAGTTCGGGCTTATACATTTTCAACACCACCCATTCCTAAAGGACACCTACCCAGCAAGCATGAAGTGCATACACAGATTCTAAGCCATTAAGCTGATTTCACAGGATCATCTCACGGAGGTGCTTTCCATAGAAAGTGTTTTCGAGGTACACCATGCCTAGGAAAATGTGATGTGTTTTCTTGAAAAACAAGACTGTCTGTATCGGTGATAAAAGTTGAGCTCGAGCCGAAAGAAAGTTGAAGGGATAATAAAACTCTGAGCTGAGGGTTGTTCCTCTTACAGGTCGGATTGTATACTCTTCCATCTTCAGTTAGGCCAGAAAGGAAAACAGCTATTGTGTCTATTATATCCCATCAATGAGCCCTAGTGATGGACGAGCAGGAAATGGAATCCTGACCAGTGGGATTTTCCCTTCCATGTATCAGATTATGTATCTCTTCTGTGTTGCAGATGGCTGGACAAGAGCATGCATGGCTGCGACTAAATTGGGAGCCAATTGTCAATGCTAAGATTCCAATTGACATTATCCTGGACAGACTTGTGTCAAAAGGAGTTTTCAGTCCTCTTCATGACGACTATCAGCTCATCACTGTTCAGGAGACCTCTGTGCGGAAGGTCCGAACAATGCTAGACGCTTTACTTTCAAAGCGACCAGAAGCAATTGGCTTGTTCAGAGAGGCGCTGCATCACCTTTTTCCTGAAGTTGTTGAGCTCTGTAGAGAGGTCCAGCACGGTTTGGGGGTCGAAATGGCTGAGCTTGGGCGTCTTTTAGGCGCGGTCTACACCAGCTCTGGTTACACTACTCTAACACCCATGGCTTGGCTGGGTGATGAGGGCTCTATTCCTGCCCAAAGTTGCTTTCCAGACCTCTGCTTGGTGAACAAGAAAGCCGTTGAAGACATGCTGCAGGATCTCGCATCCTCAACAACAAGGGAACAACAACGTCTGGCCTACAAGTATGCAACTCCAGGCAACGATTTAGATGAGCTCGTGCCACTGGATGCGATATTCAGTGAGCCAAAGCCTTTCCAATTGACACCAAGTGCGCCTGTGCCTTCGGACGATGAGCCTTCAATGCCAGCGAGGACCTTCTCACAAAACCGTTTTCCTACTGGACAAGCGCAGACCGTGGCATTGTGGGGAGGTGCTGGATTAGGAAAAACAGCCTGCTGTGTCATGATTGCTTTTCGTCACGCCGCTGGTAAGCTGTGGCCATTCTTCAAAGTTGTCATTTTGCTCAAGCTGCGGCAGCCCGATGTCCAAAATGCAACATCTCTTGCACAGCTGCTCAGCAATCTTCTACCGTGCCTCCCGGATTCAAGCTGTCGGCTTTATGCTGGAGCCATTCAAGCATCCCAAGGCCAAGGAGTACTCCTCATCCTGGACGGAATAGATGAGTTCGAGCCGCGCAGAGATTCCTATGTGCTTCACGTGTTGCAGAGGTCTGTCCTGGGCAAGGCACGTGTTCTAGCCACATCCAGACCGTGCACCGATGCAAGGGCATACTTCAGCAAGTTCGACACAAACCTAGAGATTGTCGGGTTTACTGACCGGCAGGTGGACGCTTTCATAGACAATCATCTTGGACATGACCTTGCCCCAAGGCTGCAGGGGACTTTAGACGGAAACACTGCCCTTGCGTCGTTGACGGGAGTGCCTCTTCTAGTCCATTTTGTCTGTGTAGTTTTCAAAGCCACCTCCGACCTCGCTCTTTCCACTAAGACGCAGCTCTATTCCAGGCTTGTTATTCTGCTGCTTCGACGAGCAGTGGCGGAGCGGCCGTACCTGCTTCCAGACAAGCGTGATCGGGCAATCCTCATGGAGGAGCTAGATGTGATGGCCCTCAGAGGTGACGCCAAGGTAATCCTATGCAGTCTGGCCGAAATAGCAAAGGCAGGGCAGAAGAGGCAGAGGGCAGTTTTTGAACGTGACCTTATCCTCAAAGACACACAACTGAAATCTGAAAACATTGATGACTTGATCGACATAGGTTTGTTGACGTGCGATCACACCACCACCGATGTCAATGTTGTTGACCTTCTCTCATTTCGTCATCTGACCATACAAGAGTTTATGGTTGCCTACCACATAGCTCTGGGTAGCGGAAATGCTGAGGACTTAACGAAAGGCCTGAACCAGGTGGGCTTGACCAGTCATTGTGAGGATGTCATCCTGCAATTTCTCGCCGGCCTTCTCCGCGGAAAAATGCGTGGAGTTTTCTTCACATTATTGAACCAATGGCTGCACGACAAAGGGAAGGAGAAGGACCGTTTGCGAGTGTGCCTTGCGTGTGCAAAAGAGGCCAGCATCGACAGTGGCCAATTTCCGGAGCAACTGGACTTTCCTCAGGTAGTGGACCTTCACAACGTCTCGGCTGCTGACCTGGACATTCTAGGTCCAGCTATTCGTGTTAGTGCAACTGTCGAGAGAGTTGTACTACGATTCAACTCTCTTCACGGCCAACACAGAGATAAGAAAGTGAGCAGAGTGATGTCGCAATGCCGTCTAGCGATGTCGTCGTTGTCGGCTGCCATCCTACACAACACGTCTCTGCAATTGGTGTATTTGTCCGGGCCAGGGTACAAGTTACTCGATGCACGATCGTGGTCATGCATCGTACATCACATCGCCGATAACAATCTAATGACGCTGATAGTGGATCGCTGTGCAGTGGAAGACGATGACATCATTCCACTAGCCACAGCTCTCCATGGCAACACTCGGCTGAAAGTTCTCGACCTGGAGTTCAATCAGCTAACCGAGGTGGGTGTAGAGCGGCTTGTTGATGCGCTGAAGAAGAACGCGACACTCAGAGACCTCTACCTGCGAGGAAATGGCTTAGAGGCAGAAACTATACACCTGCTGAAGAGCCAGCTATGCCATGTCCCGAACATCTATGCATAAAATCGAAAACACATGTAGATGATGGAACTGCTTATGCAAACTTCATGCAAATAGTGTGTGTTTAAGTGTCTACCCAAGACAGACAAGCTAGTTAGAACTGGAAGTCTCAGTCACGGATTGAACTCACACCGGTCTGGAAGATTTCTGCCCTGAAAAATAGTGGTCTAGAATGATAAGTAAGGGTTTCATTTCTGCTTCTAAACTGTCGGGAAATGGTCTAGTTAGCCTGGTGGCTGGCACCTGTAGTTGAATTTCGGCGCTCTATACTGCTATCGTCACACACGCCCTGGCTGGGGCCGGTGTAGTTAGGCACACGTTTGAACATTGCTGTTATACGTGAGGAGTATGGACAGTGGTGACTGTGCAGGAGTGTTCGGTTTAGTACAGAGGAGAGGGTGCGGTCTATTTGGGCGTTTTGTCAGTTTCGCAAGGGTGCCAGATGTATGATTACCTTGGCCAGCTTTTCAGCTCTCAAAATTGGGGGAGAGGTAGGGTAGCTTGCATTGAGCCATCTGTATCAGTTGCGACTGTATACACAGGCTGCTTCAGTAATCTAACATTAATGCGGATGGGGTGGGTCGTTCTCGGATAGTTGAAATTCTCCCACGGTTTGTCATCCTCTTAGAGTTCCTCCATCGCTGAATATCTATCATGTAGATCAACTTGAGTCCATCATGTTCCCTCAGTGTGAATAACAGGTGGCACTACAACCTTCACAATGACCCAAAGATATACAGTAAAGGGTAATTCCCCCCCTTTGCTGTCTGTCTGGTTGTGTCTGTCACACATGAAATGAGTTGTGCAATGTAAAGACCACCTATCCAGTAGATGAATGCTGAAATCTAGATTATGATGCCTGTTGGTTGGACTGAGTTATGATGAAAAGAAAAATGGCGGCTCAAACTTTTAGTTCACCACTGTCACTTCATTTTACATGATACAACCACTGAATTTCGGGGACTGCCTCTCTTCTTCGGGCGCAATAAAACACGGTGTCTCGGATTTTTTGAAAACCACTGTGAACATGAAATATAAGGGTGGAAAGAAATAGGCCATCTTTGGGCATACATACGTTTGCTCAGTTTTAAATGACTCGAGATAGGGGAGGAAAGTTGACTTTTCCTAGCGCTATTTTAGGCTATTATTATTAAGGAGGTGATTTAGAAAATTTGAAGTCGATCCAGTAGGTATCAATTCAGTTATGACGAACTAAATTCGAGGGAGCCAGGTTTCGAAAAAACAGGGCTTGAAGTTCCCGCCTTGACACCCCGAGGCTTCAAATCATCCGGCGTCAATGGAAATTTCTCCAACTTGCCGACGGAATTCTGGCAGGAAAATTACGGTGCAGAAACTCCATTCCTTTGTGGGCATTTTTCAGCAAAAAAGCGAAAAGTGTGAGATCAGTCCACCCGGGGGTAGAAACATAGAAATTCCAAATGGAACATAGAAAAATGAGAACATAGCTCCACCACTTTCGTTGATCCGACTTAGATCTGACTGACAATCGATGCAGCCATCAATGTGAGCTAGTCGACTGTCTGCACGTCAGTACAGGAAAAGAAATGATACTCGCACAACAGCCAAAAATGGCAAAGTGAAAGGGGTTGAGAAGCAGCAAAAGAGGCGGTGGCGAAAGGCGTGAATTGTCCTCCACTAGGCAAGGCGTCAATTTTAGGCAACAGGGCCACAGAAAAAGGAGTACGGTGAAATTAATGGCGTCTCAATGGCGGAATCACACACACACGCCGTTTAATACCTTGATAAACAGCTATGCTCGCACAGCTTTTCTACTCGGATATGTGCCGTGCTTGCACGCAGGTGATCACACCTGCGACCATCATGATCCCTAGAAGAAAGTACACACCATCGCAAAGTATAGGCATTAAAAAACAATATTATTCAATTTGGCACTTTTCCCCTACATGGTCTTGGTCTTTGTCTTGCATGTCAAATTAAAAGAAAAAACTCTGTTCTGATTTACAGTGAAGGGAGGCTAAGCAATGCCAGTGATGATAAGCTGTTCTACCAGCTTAGGAGAACACCTTTCTGTAGTTGTCTTGACGTGACAGTCCTTGGCTAAACGCTATGTTAAAGCTGTATGTGGTGATGGAGGAAACTGATTGGGGTTTGATAGTCCTGAATGGTGCTTCCTGTTCACTTTGCATGTTGAGTGGGAGAAAGTTCAAGCAACTTATGTTCCTGGGTGAGTTTAGAAGTAGCTTGCGGTGCCAACACCGGGCGAGACAAACAGAAGGTTGCCAACCGACCGGTAGAAATTGAGATCAGACGCAGGTCGTTCGGCCATTCCTGAGTAGTGATCTACAAACACCCGCTGGTTTGTCTCTTGTGCCAACCGCATCGACCAGTACCTCTGATCCCTTTCTTCGCCATGGAGAGGGAGTTGGAGTGAAGAATTACTTGAGGCACTGGGCTTTAGCAACCGGCGTTCTCCGCGCAGCGTCGCTCGCCGGACCGTTGACTGGGAGAGAGTCGCGCTGCTGCTCGAGGTCAGCGTCTCTCGTGAGTTATTCTCAGAGGTCAAATGGTTGTCCATTGTCATCATCTCCCTGTGCTGTCTCTCCAGATTACTCTCATCTGCCGTCAACTCATCGATTTGGTTAAATGCTTCGCTGGAGATCCCGCTGTCGATGAGCAGAGCTCCGCTGCTCGCAGCTTCCGCCTCAGGCATATCGGAGGAGAAATTGATCAGTGATATATCTGTTTCTGCTACTTCAATTTCTTCGTCTGTGTGGCGGTTACGGGAGGTGTGAGGGGTGGCATACTGGAATTCGGGTTCTTCTCTGGGTGATGGAAGCAATGTTGACGTCTGGCTATTCATCGGGCTGGCAGCACCGGGTCTCATCCGAGGAAGAGTTGGAGGGCCAAGTGGCTTATTTGCGCTGGGTGTTTTCCGTAGATGTCTCGCCGATGAACGGTGAATACTGTGGCGACGCAAGGAGTTTGACTGGCTTGATTCTCCAGCAGAGGATTCTGCATCTCCAGATGACTGCACCTGTCTTCTTCCAATGGATGCGTAGCCATCTGCTTTTGCCAAACCGGGGACTGAAGCGGGTCCGATGCGGTCGTAGTGGATTGGAACATTGTCCGTCGGAGCAAGGTATGTGTCGTCGACCACCTGCCGTGCTTGGACTGTGGCATAGACGCCAAGATCTGCAGATGGGCTTGCCTCCTCTGGCCGGAGAACAGACAGAGTGTGTGCGATGATGTCTTCAGCTACCTGGGATGTTGGTTTGGGAAGCTCGGCTGGGCTCTCCGACCGCTGCCTGGTGACATCAAGTGTGCCGTCTTGGTTAGCTGATATCAATGTGTCCAGGCTGCTTGTTGATTTTGACTCGATGGTATCCACTTCTCGTGGTGGCGGAAAACCTCCTAGTGGAATTGGTGGTGGAGCGGGCGGTGCACCTCGTGGAAGAGCTGCGGCTATGGAATGGCTACGAAGTGACCGAGTCGACGCCGCCTGCCTCCGCAGCAGTGTTTCGCCGGGCAGCGGCGGGGGACTTGCTTCCTCTCCTGGAAGAGGTGGAGGAATACCTCGGTTGGGGCTGCTCTTCTGACGCCAGTCACGGTTCATACCTTGTTTGGGCATGGCAGAGACAGTATTACTCCGACGCCAGAGGAAACGCCGTCCAACAGCTGGACCAATGTCGATTTCAGGAAGTGCCGCCGTACCACGCTTGGGGGAGATTTTCGGTGAGGTTCTCGACTGGTCAGCAGGCAGAGCTGTCAGTTCTGTAGATGTGCTGGCCGCTTCAGAATCACTATCATTATCCGGTTGAATCAGATCCACCCCATGAGCTGTTGTGCTCTGGTTCTCTTCATCCAAATAGACTGGATTGTCCTTTCCGGTCACCTGATTGGACAGAAAGGGTCAAAAAAGAAAGAAAAAAAAATCAACAGACAAAGGAGATTTGCGAGTAATTAGAATGTGCTGATTTCTTTTTACCAGGAGAGACCTGCGAAAACAGAAGCATTCTTCAAACACGCAGGGAGGCGTTGATTTGACCTCTCCTTTGTGCCGAATACCTAATTATATATATATATTATAAAACAAGCATCAACTGACTGCTGCTGAGAGATGTTTTCGGCATGGCACTCCCTACCTGTCTGGGTCTGAGCCCGGTGCTTAGCTTGGTGTGTGTCGCTGCAATTTGCTCGAACGTCCCAGACCCAACAGAGGACCGTTTTCTTCTCCTGATTTGCAGTCTGCACGCACACAATCGTGGGAATTTAAGGCAACCATGAACGATCAACACCACACAGCGTAGAAACATGGACGCAACAAGGCAGCATGCATACTCCAGCCCGGGGAAAGCATTGCACTGATGATCAAACACCCATCTGTGTGGGTGAACTGTTTCACACACTCAGCGAAAAGCGATAAACTGCATATTCCGGGGGATCAGTCTGCCACTGTGTTGCCCCTTAGCAGTGTGAGTAACAGTCGAAGATGGATACATGATCAAACTCTGAAAACACCCCAAAAGAAGCCCTTCATCTTATATGCATAATGTCCAGTACATGGCTATGATGACCCCGTCCGCCTTGTCACGAATAAGCACCGCCAATATCGACAGCAAAATTTCAACAGCAAAATCTCAACTCTGCGTGTGCTTGGGTTGTTGTATCTCCAGCCTACCTGCACCAGCCGCGCTGTTTGCAAATGAGGACAAGCACAATACTGAAGATGACGATGACGAAGCAGAGCGCATAGAGAATGATGAAACCTGTGCTGGCTGCAATGTTCTCTGGACAAACAGCAAACAGACCGGTTGGGATGATAGTAACTGTTGTCAACGCACCTCTAACCCGGTGTGTGTTGACTATCGTTAAAATCAAATCGAACAAAACTGATCATGTATACTTGGACCTGGATAGAAGAAGAAGAAATGAACTGGAGATCTGTCTTGGTAGACCACCATCCAGCTCTCATTGTTAATCTGGTCAGGTGTCTCGTTCTAGAAACCTCCTTGAACAAATTTGGAAGACAGACTCTTTTTCAATCCAGGCAGAGGCGCATTTGAGTCACAAGGACCTTATTTAGAGATGAGCAAGATGGACACGATCTTAAGCCATTTCTGCATCCGCACCTTCATCAGTTCCAACAGACCAAACCAAATAGATGCGGTAGACACTGCTATATTAGTGCACTGTGGTTTTACGTAGGGAAACATGACTTGACTAGTCTTGGGAGGCCGGGTGAAACGAAGATGGAGCAGCATAGCATGGTGTTTAACTCGAACTGTGTAGAATTATAACTATGCAGAAAACGAGATCACCAGCTATTGCTAACCGCATCTAATATACATTTCCACTCTATGCTGGTCACACCTTCTGAGTCTGGAGGTGACTGGCAGCTGGTCCCCACACAGTCCCTGCTGGTTACCATGACACCTGAATTTGGGGCACTGTCTGTTGTTATAGCAACACTGGAGGTCCAGTTCTTAGAAGAAGACTTTGAGGGGTCGGATGGAGTTGCTGATTGGCTGGAAGTTTTAAATACTGTAGCAGAAGTCTGTGCGCTGCTCGTTAGATAAACAGTGGTTGAAGCGCTGCCAGTAGGAAGGTTGGTTACACTTGATCTAGGCGAAGTTCTTTGCCTGCTTGAAACAGATGCCATTGCTGTAGTGGTGCTGGTATCACTTGTAAAGGTCTTTGGCGAAGGGCTGCTTAATTGACCCATTCCAATCGCTGTTGAGCTTGTAGCAAGAGAAGCTGGATTTGCGACAGTGGCATTGAATCCTAAAATGGATGAAAAAAGAACGGTCGACAGCAAGTATCCGAAAACAAAAGCACGTGTATCTCCTTCCTCTATACCTTAGTACTGTCAACATGGAGAACTGTCTTACATTTTGAGCAACGTTAAGGTTAAGGTGGCCGGCTACAATTTTATTGGAAAATACTTGAATCATTCAAAAATGGGCGGAAATCCCAGAGGGTTTGAGTCCGCTGGATTATAGTCTGCATTCACTCCTGTGCAGCCCAGACTGCTTGCTGGTGGCATACTCAAACTCTTGGCCCTTTTCCAGCCACCGTGGAACTAGACGTTGCTTGTAAGTGAGAGGCATTTGTTGTTAAGTCACAAGTCCATTTGCTAGATATCTCTCAAGCTTTTTCAAAGTTAATAGCCAGGAGGAGCAGACGACGGCTTGTACATTGCAAACAGTGTTTTTTGGACAGGACCGACCGTCTTTTCCCTGCAGTTTCTGGTAGATGGAGTGCTCGTATCTAGATCTTGGTAGTCCCAACAGGCGCTGGAGATCAAGCTCTCTCTCTCTCTCTCTCTCTCTACATGTATATAGCTAGTAGGTAGTACAACAAAGTAATGCAACATCTTGTGTAGCAAACTGCAACCCATTGTGTGCTGCACCGCAACAAATTGTGTAGCGCACGGCAGCAATATCTGTATCACACTGCAATGTAATGTTTTTTTGCTGGCTTTTCTCTTGAGATAACGCCTAAAAATGTGCTGTAGTTCGCACTTCTGACAACTGAGCCAGCCCCCAGTGAATACGTGGATATCTTGTGTGGACCTATCTCTGAGTAGTCTCATAACCGACAGTGGTTTCCGGTGGAGTGCCACCGGAATGAGGCTATGACATTCTGCCTACCTGCACCAGTCCTAAAATTTATCTAAAAAGATCAACTCTACTCTTATCCATCGATGCAGAACCCTTACCAGTCTCAGGCAGGGTCGGAGCGTCAGTCACGCTATCTGCCTGCCGTCTGAATCGCGGCGCACCGTTACTCACTCTCGACGGCTGAAAGATTGTCGCAGAGGCTCCTAGGAAGAAAGAGAGGATTTTACCGTCATCATTCAACAGCACTTTAAACCAGCAAAGCTCTTTCTGGCTCTGAGTACAATGTTTGTGAATACTGTAACCTAAATGGCCCAATATTGCAATATCCTCCCAGTTAATCAAACCGTGCTTTTCACAGAATTTTCCGACACAAAAATTTTGTTATGTGCCAGAAGAACAAAACAGCCGTGTGTTTTGAGAAGATGAAAGTGAACAGTTTGGCCTTCTATACAACCATTTGCTTCAAATTGTTTCAACTCAGTCCCAGCATGCGTGTGTACCAAAATGACAAGCAGTCTGCAAGTGCAGTGACCTGGATTATTCTGTGGTGTTCCTCCCCCGCTTTGAGGAATTAGTAGGCCAGGTTCTTGGTTGCCCTTCGCAGTGGGTAGTGTGGGGGAGGAGAGAGAGATCGAGGGAGAGAGAAGGAGGGAGAGAGGGAGAGAAAAAAAGAGAGACAGAGAGAGAGAGGGAGAGAGAAGGGGGGGGGAGAGGGAGAGAAAGAGAGAGAGAGAGAGAGAGAGAGAGAGAGAGAGAGAGAGAGAGAGAGAGAGAGAGAGAGGGAGAGACAGAGAGTTCCTTGAGCTCATGCAGCTTTATCTGAGGTCAGTTGAGGAAGATCTGGCTCAACAGACACCTCTTCAGACATTTCTGCCTCCTCTGCCATAGGCATGCCAAAATCTGTGTTTTTGTTCAAAAAGAGAAGCCGGTC
>JAOWAR010126863.1:0-11912 GCA_028571005.1 Clathrina lutea | reverse complement strand
GGGGGGGTGAGAAAAGAAGTGAGAATGGGGGGATGAGAAAAGAAAAGAAGGCAGGGATAATGCGTGAAGGGTACCGCTACTCAAGGTGTGAAGTTGGAGAGGGAGTGCTTTGGCTCGTGGCGGCACTTTAAGGGCCATTTCCGAACACTTGTTCAAGGCCCATGCCGCACACACGTTTTTTTCAGTTTTTGCTCTGAAGATCCAATAGGTGAAACTCCGAGTTACGACAAAAAAAAAAAAAAACCGTGTCCTATTCCTGCACTGCCGCTCCACCTACGTGTGTTGAGCACTTTATCTGGGACGTTGGACCTTAACCCTCTTCTATATAATGGACAATAAGACTATAAAGGTGTCATACTCAATGGCATTTTGCCCAGTTTTCGTCAGGAGTTAAACTGGGATTTGAGGACAGGACAACTAAGCACAGCGGCTTAAATTTAAAACAAAGCAAGACTATACATGCTTATTGGAATCACAAAAATTTGCACTAACAAATCACACACACAACATGTTAGTGCCTAGTGGTTCTGTCCTTAAATCCCAGCGTAGGTCTGGATAAGAACTGGGCAAAACGCCATTGAGTATGACCACCCTCATGGTCTTGTTGTCTATGTTATAATATATGTTTGCCTCAACAACTAACCTCTAAATTCCCACATATCTATCAAAATATAACTTCACCTCCCTCTACAGAACACTTGCCTTAAGTTCTTGCAACTTGAGCAACTGTCACACCCTTCATTCACCCCTGGCCTTCTAGCTTCTCTGGAGCAAATCCTCTTCTTCAGTGTTGTGAAGACATTCTTTACGAGAGGCAGATCCTCCCTCATCCGGGTCAAAGCCGTGTGGACGGATTTCACACCACCCTGACAGACGGGGCATACGACTGCTGGTGGTGCTTCTCGTGAGCTCACAGAGTGCGCAATGATTGGACCACACGTTTGCTCAATCTGATAGAAAAGGGAAAATGTAAAAGAAACGTAATGCTAGGTAACTATGAAGACAGATTATGAAATGAACATCATGGCTTATGATGAGGTCTTAAAGGGAATTGCTCGAGCTCGGCCACTGCGTATGGCCTTTCACATGTCACACTTGTCACGATTGTTTTCCTTCCTTTATCCTAAACTGAATAGAAAAGGAATAAGCCATTCTTACCGCTTTGTAGAGTTCAGTGAGCTTGGAGTAAGCATTCATGATGGCCTCGCTCATCGTGACACTCAGGGAGTTCAGGAGGTAGTCCGGGTCATAGGAACTATCAAGCATCTGGCCCGTCTCGGACAAGAGGTGATCTACCACTCTGCTGAAGCTCGGGTGAAGAGCAGTGAAGTCTGGCTCGACACACGATTCTAACATGCTCGAGCAGCATGAATAGCAAGCCGGGAGGCCACATTGACTGCTGCCACGGCAACACGAGCAGCTGTGCATGCAGCGTATATTCTCCTTGCACGCTTCGGACATCCTTGGATGTTTGGCGGCGTGGACGAGGTTGACGGCAAGCGTCATGGCCTTGCTGGCAAAGCACGGCCGGCACAGGCCCTTGTGCAAGCGCGCAATGAACCAGGTGATCATTGAGCTGCTGAATGTATGCTCCAGATTGACCATGTCCATGATGCATTTCTCGTAGCGAGCGGAGACGAAGCGAACGTCGGCATTCTCTTTCACCAAGACGACAACCAAGCGACGCAAAAAACTCTTGGCCAGGGCCTCCGTTCTGCTGTAGCACATGTCACAGTTGCTGTAGGTTCGAGTCAGGTTGCAGAAGAGATCGAGAAAGAGCCCTCTGTTGCGGCTGTAGTAAGTGTTGTATGTAGTGCTCAGTAGTCTGTCGGTTGACTCACTCGTTGTTTGCAGCTTCCAGCACACAGCACCTAAAGAGGAAAGGAAAAAAGACATAGGGAAAGAGGTACATGTTAGTGAATCGAAGAAAACCCACCCGGGTACTGTGACATTGTCTTAGGACATCGATGATAGCACCAATTTACAAAACAGTGCCGACATGAAATGTCCTGGTGAAAGAAAGCTTTCTTTTCTAAAGACGATGTCGGCGCTTCTTTCCTAAAAACAATGTCTGCCCTTGCTGGTAGAACAAGCCATAAATGAAAGGAAACCGACACAAGCTACATGACATGCACAAGCTACATGATATGCAGTGCATATTTTGGTATACCCCTGAATATTTTCTTGTCTCCCTTGGCATATTTTTAGTCTATGTATTGCCAGGCCAGGTCAGGACTGTTTGACAACATGGCTACAATTAACATGTGCGTCGAGGGTGGCAGGACTAAATATTTGGTGAATCATGCACATTATTTTTTTAATGTGGCCACCAACCAGTAGAAGTCTGGCACTGTGCACTGAGTGTGCAGCCTAACGTTGTGCGGCTGGTTGATTACTGCTGGAAATCTGCAGCGACATTTTTTTTGCAATGGTGACTGTCTGCTGAGCTCAGACAGCCCCTAAAGATATCAGAACCGAGCGGACTAGACTTGGTGGGTTTGAGTGAGTGAGTCCAAGGGAGCCGACCTAACAACAGCCTACTGGGACAGTCAAGATTGATGATCAGCGGCAGCATGATGACTGAGTCTGAATGACGCTAAACTTCCTCGTGGGAGAGAAAATGGGAAAGCATTTCATGCAGGTAGCCTTCGCACTTGCTGTGATTCATGGCCAATCTTGGCTGGGTGTCATTAAAAGGAACCACTTGAAATCGTAAGGACCTTCCATCCTTCGAGCCATTCCTTATCAAATGTTCTTGCGCTCTGCAGCTGCGCGGAGGTTTTTTTTCCAGAGTTGGCACAGATGTGCAGGAGGATCAGAATTTTCCAGGCTTGCGCACTAGTAGTTCCACGCATTTTTCACGCCGGGCACTTAACATGCTTCAAGTGACACATTTTTTCGCTGCCCCGCTCACAGAAGAACCAAAAGTCGAATGATGCAAGTTGCAGAGAACAGCGAAAGCCGTCTTGAACAACCAGGTGTTGAAGGCCTACTTTGTAGCTGTCTAAGTGTGATTACGCCCTGTCTTTGACTCATGGCGAACTTATTCCCTACAAACCGGCAAAGCATCGCTTGGAGACTGCATTTTTCAGAAGGCAAACTCGATCCCAACACTTGAGAAACGAATTTTCTTCTTTTTTTTCGCAACCAGTTGGTCGCAGGGGACACTGCGGTGGATGCAGCTGGGTGCAACACAACGGATTACGATGAGTAGAGAGTTGCGGCTCAGCTTTGAAAGCGTGATCTGCATCATGTGTGTGAGGTCCATATCATTATCCTACAAAAAAAAAAAAGGAAGAAAGAAAATGGCAAGCCATCCGGCTCCTGGCCTGGTAAGTCGATGGAAGGGACGGAATTTGCACTGGCTATATTATGTCCCATAACCTGGCGGAGACTAGTATTACTAGGAACCCCACTCGCTGTAGTTGAACAATGGCTAACCGTGACCGGTCGGCTCAAATCTGCTCGCTCAGAGAAAACGGCCGGCCACCATACCTAGGCCGCTCACGTCAGCAGCAGACACCGACAGTCGAGTTATCAGCAGTATGTCAACCTAACAGGCATCTCTTCTGCGCTCGATCGCGTGCTCTCCTCTCGTTCGGCCCACGCCGAGTCTCCCACGCCGTTGGTTAGCTTGATCAGAAGCAGCTGTGCGTGCGTGAGTGTATGTGTGCGCGCATGTCACTGACCGAAAGAGAACAAGCCACGGTTTGCGGTGACGGGGTGAATACCTCTGCGGAGCAAGTTGTCTAATGGGTTTCGAAATCACGCCTAGGCCACCGCCCCGAAATAACTACTTGGTTCTGGGGTGTCTGCATATGAATCAAGATAGTTGGAGAAAAACAAGCCCTTCAGGAAAAAAACGCTCTGCAGCATTTGCACTGTCGAAACGGAGAACGGCGGTTATGTCAACTGCGGCTTTGCTTTAACCGTCCTACACCGGAGATAGACCAACCCAAGGTCTGAAATTGCAAGGACCAGGCGAGGAAAATTAACCGGCAAAACGGAGAGCCTCGCAATTGGGCTGTGATATCATGCATGTCCTGCCCTCTCGTCCGCGCCACACTCCAGTCTCCGCCGGACTTGAGCTGCAGCCCAGCTCGCTAGCTGGCGTCTGTATACTTTCATGTGGCCTCGATTTCTCACGCGATTACCATGGTCACCGATACGATTGCCCAGGTCACATCAAAGGAGAGGTGTCAAGACGGCAAGCTCTGAAACCACATTCAGAATACAGTGTAAATTTTGTCACCTGCAGGCAGAAGGCCGTTTCCAAGAAGACTTCTGGCGGCATGAACAAGTGCAATAGGTACATATCGGCGGAGCTACTTGCTCTTTTTCATAAAAAAATAGAAAAAAAAAAACGATTGGTGATGCAATCGTTCCGCTTAAACGGAAATCAGGACACGTCGATCGTGTGATTCGGTACAGAGTTGATGACGGGGCATGCAACCATAGACTGCCCGAACTACCCATATGTTCCGACGCCCCCGGCCATGAGCCGATCATTGCACGGCCGAAGCGGCTTGCAGGCCGAACCGCAAGAAAGAAAGTCGGTCGACAGGGCATTCGCCTACGCAGGATCATCAACCAAGTCGGGGTGCACTGCAGGCACAGCCGGTGTCTAGCCGCAAGCGGAACAGCTCTCAACAATTTCCTTTGCCCTTAGCACCTATCGAATAACTCCCGAGACTGTGTTAGCCAGCTGGATACGCAGTAGCACGGGCAGAAAATAATGTTCTTGACAAGATGGTCGAGATTTGGCTTCCACCAGCCCGAGAATGCGAAGGTGCAAAGCTGGTTACAACTGGAAGTAGAGAACCAGCCTATGAAAATGAAGTACACGCCAACGCTGACTAACGCAGCCGCCGTCCATACGTCGTCCGCGCCTTCAAGCTCCAATAAAAAAGAAATAATTTAAAAGGAGAGTCTAATATTATTAGGTCGGGAATTTCGAGCGATAACATGATATGCGCACGTGAGCTGTCTGCATAGGACGCGCGGCACGGCTTGACTGCCGCGGCATGATCCCAGTCTGCTCTGAAGGAGCTGTGCTGTGCGCTTCCTTCGATGAGCTCGCCCCGTGCTAGACAAGCCGCCTGAAACTGACAGCAGTCTTAAAAACGACACGTCCCACATCTACACGCCAACATGCTTGATCTTCCGTGTTCTTCCACGTCTCGTCTCCATCATCAGGAAAAAGCCTTTCGTCGCCCAAGTTCAAGCCGCTGTTAGCGCCACCACTGCCCGCCCATCCCCGAGACTTGAAGTAAGCAGCGAATGGCTGAGGCCCGCTACACTGTTGGGCCTGAGCTCACGCAACACAAGCTCTGCTATCGCACTCACCGCGGCCACACTCACTATAGAAAAACAGTCTCAGGGGACCGCGGAGGCCAGGGCAGACCACACGCTGACTGGCTACATCTTCAAAACAAACCATCTACACCACCAGGTCCACACCTGCCCGTCTTTCCACTAGATTTACACACCTAGGATACGACAAAACAGTGAATGTTTTCTCTCCACTAACCGTCTAAGCTTGTCACCGACTTCCGCAACGTGCTCAGTTCAAACGACAGCCCGTGGCGGAGGTAGGCAGCCATCTTGTCTCGGGCTAAGCCATCCAGTTTCGGCAAGTCGAAAGCCGAGCAGCACTGGCTCCCATCTGCGCAAACTTTCTCTCCGCCTGAGAGCATAAAACGGAAGAAGAGAGTCAATGAGACAGAGAATAAGAGTCAATAATTCTCACCCGAAACAGACGGGAGAGGAGCGAAGAAACAATTTCGAAGACGACGATCAGGAAAGCGAAACTGCTGACAAGGTTTACCTCCGTCGCCGACTCCCTTCATACTGACTTGGCTGTTTGCGAAACGTTGCGACGCCGCTGAACAATCTGCCCTCGCCATTGCGGACGAGCCACAAAGCAGCACAGCAACCAAAAGAACAGACATGTTCCAAGTGACAGAGAAAATCGCCTTCTTCAATATCGCTGGTCTCTGTACTAGCTTCCTCTTGGCAGTGCAGCACATCGATCCGTGAGAATAAAGGAACGACCTGCTTCTAAACCGCGCCGCGCTTCCTTCCCAACAGTGTCAGGATTTGCAGTCACGACGCTTCCAGTGGATATTGCGTCGCAATTTCCCCTCCTGTTGCCGACACACCGGTGATGCGTAACTGAAGAAAAGGGTATTTGGACTGGAAGAAAGAAAAAAGGGAGTTTCGTGGCAGCTGGCGTGCCAACCGAGCTCTATTGTGCCTGTCCAAGGTCGCCCGCCGCTTGCTGGATGTCGGGGTGATAAACCGACTGGGCCAGGCGCTAGCTGCTGGCTGCTGACGTGCCTGCACGGGCATCGCCGGCTGCGGTGCCCGGCTCTTTCTTGGCCTCGTCACCACGCTCCAATCGCGCAACTCGATCACACTGCGCGCCCGTCGAGGAGTGGGAGCTTGAGGGTAAATGCACAAGCGCGGCCCTGCAAACCTATCCGCTAGAGCTAGCGGTATCAAAACGAAAGCGCTAGGCCAGGCCTATAGCGGCCTCTCCATGTTGATAGCCTTGCTAGTTGCCCTGGTCCCGCGTGGCATGCGTCGCGAGCGCGATCGTCTCGTTAGCCGCCTGGTGGCAAGTCACTGGCAACGACGGGATCGCAAGGTTTATTAATTTATGGATCGTTCCGGTACGTCCGCGATCCTCGTAGATCTATATAGCTACGGATATATGAGGAGGATTACCTTACTTATACCATGATCATGCCGACACGTTACGCGCGTAGTCTCGTTTGCCGCGGACTCCATCATATGCCGAGCAATTGATGGACACCAGTACTACTCGGCGTGGGTCGAGCCTCCCATGGAGCTCATTAAATCGCCGGTCTTCGGTCGATCCGCGATATCCGGCGCTGTGAAGGAAACACGAGCGCGAAATGGTGACGCCATATCGTGCAGTGGCAAGCCCTCGTGCAACGCCTTGGACAAGGAAACGACGGGAAAAAAATTGCCCCGAGCAAGTTTCCCTTGAGCATGAGGTGTCAAGCGTCCCGGTGGGAGCGATCGAGCGGGCGAAACGCCTGTTTTGCATGTTTAGACAAAGCAGAAGACCATGGAGTACTACTTTCTCTGTTGCCAGCCATTGTACAACTGACGCTAAGCATCAGAACATGAAGTACAGTTGGGCTAGCTCGCGTGAGCATATGGGACGCCATGTCTCCCCGAAGCAAGCGTCGCCGCTGCCTTCATAGTACACGGCAATCGCCATGCACGGGATTCCTAGTTGCTGACAAACAATCATGACAATGGAAGTTTGAGACGTTGTCGTTGTTGCGATGAGCTGGCATGGCTTCACGCAGTGAGGATTTGGTGCACTCGTCATGTGTGATGAAATCCGGCCGCTGTTGGATAAGAAAACGACCGTCCTTTGTTTGTTTGTTTTTTCGGTCGTAAGAGCGAAGCCCAGCGGAGACAGTCCGTCAGGGGATGGCACTAGATCGCTTTGCGTTGCTGGGACAAGCGACATCGATCGAGTCTTGTGCCAGGAGTCTGTGCGATGCCCTCCGTGATTGATCGGTCCCTGGCGATGCCGGCGGCTTTTGCGGCCGACACGATCAGAGCCTCATGCAAGCCTTATGCAATAATTTTCGCAGTCTCAGGCATTTGTGGGGCACCGAAAACAGAACTGAGAGGCCTATTTTTTGCGCATTATTTTGGACTCTTGATCTTGGGTTTTAAAAAAATACTGCACTGCTGTCCAGTCTTTTAGTCACACGCTTCTGATTTCGGGTGCCAGTACTGCTGTGCCACTGCACCGCGGGAAGGCCTTCGAAGCTCTTCGAAGCAGCAGCTCTGCACATGCTGCACTACTGGCACACGCCGTTCGGCTGCCCCACCCCCCGCGGCCGGGACGTCGTCACATAATGCATGCACTGCATGCATGGTCTAGGCCCTACACTCAACGTGCATATCAATTGTACCCGGTACCCGCGGTGTGGACGATACGCGCCGTGTAGACACTACCTAACACTGGACAGACTAAGGCGCGCGGCAGTCGTCGCCGCGTCTCGATCTTGACGTCGAGGCCCGTCATGCATGAAGGTAAACTGATCGAGCTCTCGTGAGAAACTCTCGGACAGCTGTGTACCCATGGCCTCGGGGGCACTCGCATCCGCGAACATGGCACGTGGTAGAGCTCAGAGTTGATCGCTTTATATGAGCTCGGCCTCGGGTTGGCATAATGCGTTCATCGCGCTTCTCCATCTCTCAAGGTTACCTTGGGCGCTCGGGGCAAGCGCTGATCGCGCGCGGGTGCAGAAGCTAGATCGCTGAAGCCCAGGAGCGGCGTCGCGGCCGGCGCTCGGAGGCTCGCACGTAGCTCTACGTTTTGTAAATGAACATTTTTTGCTGACGACCCCCCGCCCAGGGAAAGCGCGCAGAAACTCGACCAAGGTAGCCCGTGAAAGCCCGTGAGCGATAGCGATGCCATGAATAGCAGAGCCAGTCCTGATTGCCAGCCCGAAGCGATGGTACGTATACCATGGTATACGTGGATGCTTTAGCGTCGACGTCAGCATGGAAATTTCTTCATCCTTTCCGTCCACACGCACTAGCATGTAAGTAAACAAGAACAGATGGTTTCTGTGGACCACCAGCAGCCGGTCCCTCGCTCAGGCCAGGAGGGCCTCGTGGGGTTATCATGCTTTCGTAACAGGCCGGTGTTTTTTTTCTGAGCGTAGCACTTAGAAGAGTCGGCAAGCCAAGATCTTGATGCATCATGCCAGCAGAAGGATCTCCGCCAGTGGGACCGCCACAACCTTGCATTCACTTCTCAATGGAATGTGAACTGACCATGGGCCCCGCTGACTGACAGCAGATTTGTTGAAGTAGATGCAGTTGACGGCAAAGCCGGAAATCCATCGCTACACGGTGTTGCACCGTTGCACCATCGCTACACGGTGTTGCACCATCGCCACACGGTGTAGCACCATCGCTACACTGTGCAGTCGACTAAGTGAACCGTCGACACCCGGCGAACAATGAAGCAATCAAGAAGGCGGTGGCCAGTTTTTGATGCTGCGTTATTGATAAAGGGGTGACTTCAGAAACTTCTTCCGCAATTGAATGACAGCCGGACTATGAACATGATGAAGATGGATCAACGCTGATGACCATCACAAAAATGAAAAACATACCGATACATATTAAACGGTAGCACGGCCAGGAAGTGACGTCACACATGAGTACTTTCTGCAAAATACCTGTACATGTATCGCATGCAAGAGCATGGTAGACTACCGGTAGACATGCAAGCCCAAACACAGCTGCATGCAGCGGTCAGTTAATTTGGGCAAAGAAATCAGCCCTCATCATTTAATTTTTGGGCCGGTGATATCAGCCCTGAACATCAGACTATTATTATTTATACTGTACTGCAGTGTATCAATAACAAAAAAATATTTTTTAAGGGTGGACTTTATTGATATACATGTGTGTACTGTACTGTACTGTACTGTAGTGTACTGTACTGTTCTGTAGTGTACCAAGCCTCCCCTCCGCGGTCATTTCCCCGAACAAAACCCTCCAGCGTTGTCAACAACTTCCATCGAACTCGAGGTTCTTTCATCCACGGAGCACCTCTCGGAGGTTTTTTTTCTGCCAGTGTACATGGTGCAAGTTTCGAAGTATATCCCACAGTTTGGAAATATTTTCCTTCAGTTAATTTCAAGGTCTCGAGGAGCCCAAAACGTTTTTGATTGTTTTACTGCTGTAGATGGAATGTAGAGCATTGTAGGACGAACCTTTGTGGTATCCAATGATATCATGATCAGTGCATGTATAGGCGATGACATCATGATCAGTGCATGTATAGGCGATGATGGATACCACTGTTGCAATTGGTCTACTCCTCGGACTGTGCTTGAAAGTCAAGCGAAATGTGCCTTGCTCAGTCTTGAGGTGCAGCTGCACTGATCATGAGTTTCGGCGTCAGTCAATGAACTGACTTGGACTCTGTGGCACAGCTTAGCAAAGCACATCGCTCAGTAGCTCAGCTGTACGCATGCATGGATTGCAAACGTGCTAAGTTGCGAAGCCACAAAGGCGTGCACAGCAGAAATCAATTTGATACCAAAACCCGACCGACATGCCACACAAACATCATACCTACATACCAACAGAAACACTACCGTTCAAATGACCAGGAGGGGCTCGCTCAAGCTCGCCCCAATTATAAACAAATTCCGTGGCGAAGCAACAAGTTCATATGGGGAACTTTTGTTTGAAGCTCCTCCGGCTCAGCATGTTTTTGCTAGAATGTCAATACCATTATCCTCTGCACAGTAGTTAAAGCCAACCTTGCAGCGTTTGATCTTGGGCGGACTCAAACATCATGGTAGAAGACTGACTTCAACTAGTCAGTAGAGGATAATGATATTTTTCATTAATTTAAAGATACGTATGCTAACAGGTGCTTGAAACGGAACCTCTTTTCTGTCTACTTGAAATATATCTAAGTACTTAATTGAGGGCAGTGGGTGAAGCGGAAGGGAGGTGGTTGAGACTTAGTCCTTTCATTCTGACGGATCAGAGCCAGTCCCAGACGCTTAGCTGGTGGAGCACCAGCCGTGCGCTGTGGGTTTTGTATTAGAGTCCTAGCTCAGTGGTCAGTTCGATATGCAGTGGGTTTTTTTTTCATTTTCGCTGAATTCGAAGTTTCATTTCTTTCTTTCTTCCATCGTTTCTTCCTCATCACATCTAAATAATTATATATATATATATATATAACTGCAGATAGTCTTGACTGTTTCAGCCTTAAATTGCTTGGCCTCATCACAGTGCAGTGCTGATCATGAAAAACTGAGATGAAGAGCTGCCTATATAGGGCTGCCCTCAGGTAACTCGACACTTGTGGGTTCAAACTACAATCGACCCACCAACAAATGCAAAGTCACCTGCAACGTGCCAAGAGTGCTCAGTAAGGTGTGTGCCGAAGAGCTTTGCACAAAGGCCAAGCAGCAACACCATGCACATGCTCAACAAGGCAAAGCCAAGAAGCTATTCATACTGCAGACAGTCCTGACTGTTTCGACTTACTGGGCCTCATCAGTACAGTGCTGAAAAAGTGAGGCCATTCTAAATTGATGTCTACTACTTGAAATTTAAAGCAGAAATTCGAGATGGTTTGGCCTGAGGCGGTCTGTTCTCAATTCACTAGACAGAACTGGCATCGATAACCTCATCTTCAATTAGCAAAGGAAACACATTTCATAATTTCCGTTGCATGTTAAATCCGGGATTTGCCCCGAAATTGTTCATCAACTGCCTCCAGAGTAAGGAATTGATTAAATGACAAAAAATCTTGCAAAGATTAGTTTTAAATCTAATAGCACTGCTCAAATAAAAATCAGCAATTTCAGGCTTTCATTGTTCGATTCCAAGGCTTACTTTGGAGGCTAGGGATTGATTAAAGTTAACCGTGTAGTAGGAAGTACCGCAGAAATTTAATCTTTACTGCTACTAAAAATGGGGAGGGGATCTTTGATATGATACTTTAATTAACTAAAGATTTTCTGGTATTTCAGCAGTAGTCTTTCAACATCGTACATGCGTGCAAATGGGAGAAAACTTCTACGAATTCGAATACGATCAAGCAGATGACTGTTACTATAAAAACGTTTTGTTTTGTTTCAAAATGTATGCACTGTGGTAGGACTTAGGATGTGGCACTCGACCTTAGCGGAAGTTATGAGGGGTTTTAACCCAGTCTAATTGTAGACCTTAGCAGAAGTTATGAATGGTTTCTACCCAGTCTATTTGTAGACCTGTGTGTTTTGCTCTAGACAGGCATGGGTTGTGAGCACAAGTAATTTTGTCATGTTTGGGGTTTCATCCTCTTCCTGACCCCATAACACTGCAGGCAAGTTGAA
>JAOWAR010126642.1:0-11915 GCA_028571005.1 Clathrina lutea | reverse complement strand
AAAGTACACAAATCTTACATAAGACCATTTGTTGTTGAACTCTTGTAATTTTTTTGTAATATGCTTAATATTTTTCTGCAGATCCAATCGTCCTGTCAATTTGCTGTTGCTGAAAAGTGAAGGCAGATCACATTGTGTGTGCATAAAACATCTTAACCGTCTCTGTCATTATCGAAGCAACTCCCAACATAGGAAGGGTGAGAGGACTCTCGAAAGACATAAGCCTATATATTACCCCATTTGTCGGAAGGAGGATCGGAAACTCCCCGAGGAGCGAAAAGGTGAAGAAGCAGATAATCGAAACCGGATGAGCAAGGAACAACTACCAAGTATCGGAAACTCACCCCAAGGAGCGAAAAGCTGAAGAAGCAGATAATCGAAACCCGAACGAGCAAGGAGCAACTACTATTGCTGTTGGTGTAGTCTTTGAATAAAAAAAGCTGAAAATACCTCTCCTGTGTCATTGCTGTTACTGTGGGTGCGTACAATTCAAGTGTGATGTAGTCTATGGCTCCGTTAAACCCGAACTAACTTTCAAAACCATATCTCGGTAACGGTAATTCCACTCAAAGTGTTAAAAAAAATCCCCGAACAAGCATTGATCGGGTCGTCTCACATACATTCACACTGGCAGTCCCTGTATCTCACACAGTATTTTGGCAACGGTAATCCTCATTTCCTCCGAAACCCCGTACTTTTCTCACATTGACCGGCGAAACTGAATCTATAGAAATTCGTGAACGGTTCGCAAGGAACAACCCTCACTTCCTCTGTAACCCCGTACTTTTCTCACTTTGACCGACGAAATTCGATCTCCGTAAATTCGTATAAAGTTCGCAAGGAGCAACCGAGCATGTAGCTTTTAAAGTGAAAATGTCTTGCAGCATTCCTGCGAATACTGTTCAAGTGTGATATCTCGGTAACTGTAAAATCACCATTCAATAACCTCGACAATAGCATCCTGTCAAAACTTATAGAATCGACCGTCGTTCGAATTTTCAGGATGAATATCAACTCGGATAACCCGGAATCAACAACTCTGCTTGTAAATTTCAGTAACCCGGCATCTGATCACTCGAATGTCCCGCGAAACGCCCTGCGGAGATAACCGCAGCTGCATCGAGCTTCCGGCCCATTGGACAAATAGTGGTTGCGCATGTGGCAGGCTGGATGCGGCTACATGCTGCTTGCTCTCATGGAGTTCCGATCATGCAGCTGGCCAGCTGTACGACCGCTCGACCGCCAGACAAATTGAAGCTTCTTTAATCCCAGAATCGTTGCCGGTCAGTGGCAGTCCCCCTTTCATATCAAACCCATGTCGGCTGAGGATTAGTTTTTGGGGCATGGAGTACTGCTTTCGTCTGCCGGGTCACGGTGTATGTTTCTGCTGCCATTATAATCAACTTGGCCCTTTGTGTGCTACCTACTGCTCTTCACCTTCTAACTTTATAAGATTTCGTCCAAATATCCCCCATAACCTTTGGTTTTTCTTGCTTGGGAAGGTCAGATTTTGCAGAAAACTGAAAGAAAGAGGAACACTTTGCGCCAGTTTTTAAAAAAATCATTTTTTTCCCAAAAAATCCTTGTTTATCGCAAATGGCTGTCCTGTGTATAAATGCAATTTTCAAGCTCAACTGCTATTCCAATTGATATAAAAGGAACCTGGAAGCTTTTAAAGAAGTCGTAGACAAGCAAACATATGACGTTGTGGAAGGATCTTTTGTCTTGGCTGAGTGTACGTGAAGTATTGGAACGAAAGTGGTGTGATTTCGTTCGTCCCTTTTTAATGAAAACACGACTTTGTGTTGCATGTGGTGTGCAATAGTTTGCCCAAATATCCCCCTAAGGTTATGATTTTTAGGCCTTGTGGATGGGCAATATTAGTTTGAAACCATCGAATGACAACATTTTCGGAAAGTTTACTTAGGGATGAGCTAGCTACCTTAACCAACCAGAGCCGTCCTTTATACCGGTGTAAACCTGCGCCACTACCCAGCATTAGCCGTAGCAACTTCGAATTCACTGATTCCATATTTTGCCAACACCCTGCATTGTTTTCGTTGGTGTCAGCAACATATCGTATCACCCCTGTTGCGTTCGGCTTGGCGAGCTAGATAGTCCGTCGGCCCAAGCAGCAAACGTCGTTTCTTTCAAAAGTCACGCACCAACCATTGGTAAGCAAGAGTTCCAGTTGTTAGTTGGATAGACAGTAAGCTACTGACTCGAAACCCGTATGTTGGCAAGCTCAACCCTGGGCTGATACGAAGAAAGAGCCGGTTTCCTTTCCCCGCATGGCGAGTACAGCATTACCATGGCAATGCATACGCTTGCATGTACTGTCGACCAGAACAGCAGTGGTTTCCATTTAATTGTGGTACCCGTCGAAACGGAGGAGGAAGTCGACTATCCGGCTCCCTGTCCACCATGGAAAGTAGAAGCTTCGCGGCCTCTGTGCAGCAACATATCAAATCAAAAGTTATGAAGTTTTCATGCCCCTTAACAGTAATTCATGAGAAACTTTCTGGCATCATTGAAAAGGACAGCAAAATGTTTGAAGGAATCCAAAGCCACGTGCCACTTTCAATCCATGTTACAGCCATCCTTCAACCTGTCCTCATACCAACAAATCTATTGTTGAAGGCTGAGAGCACAATCTTCTTTCATTCAACATCCCGTCCTTTGCCAAAATTGAAAGGTATAGTCGTGAAACACACTTCAGGAGAGGTGTTTAAAATATTTCAAACTTCACCCAAATACTTCGTTAGAAAACAGGGTTTATGATTTTATGTAAAACCCCTACTTATTTGGAATGAGAAAAATTACATGCAAATCAAGTCATATATTTGTTGAAGGTTAGTGTAGACTCCTAAAACTTTCCCGACTTGAAAGTGCCAGAAAGAAGTGTGAACTGAGGAAGTCCAAAATTTCTTGCCACTTTTCTTCCCCTCAACAGTCACAGTTCACCCTGTCATGCTATACAGAATTGCATCCGGCTTTAAGACAAAGAGCAGGCATTCTTTTCTCAGCTCTTTTTCGTGCAAGCAACTGATGAAATTGCCGAGCGCTCGTGGCTCATTTTCTGGCGCCATGAATAGAAAAGACGTTGTAAGCTCGAGCTCATCCGACAGCGAGGAAGCTGAGCCGAGACATGTACAGTGCTAAGCCCCATGCCTCGGTGAAGGGTCTTCTCATAAGGTTGCTAAGTCGAAAATTAAACCGCAGCCGTTCTGTTGCTCTCAATCCTCCCGGAAAAGGAGAAGGATGAAGCGCTTGGCTGGTTGCCCATGTTCCTGAAGAACAAGAGCCTGTGGGATCGGCTTAGAAGAATGTCCGGCTGAGAAGCTTGTACTTCATGGCAGTGTCCTCCTCTACAAGGCCTGTTCTGAGCCGCTTAGTGCAAATCCAAAGAGCACCAACGTTACTCATGTTTCCAGCAGAAAAGGAAAGAACACCTCGAACAAACAAGGGCTCACTCGCAGACGTTGCCCGTGGCGCAGCAGCCGTACGACAAGAAGCTTCACCCGTTTGGACGAAGGCTTCCCCATTGATGGACGCTTATTGTCGAAGTTTGACGGATTCGGCAACTCCTCTTAACAACTACCGCTTATCCCATAGGTCGCACATGCACATGAGCGATCTAGTTCCTCCAATTCTTGAAAGGAAAAGGGTCATGATGAGCTGCCGCATCCTGCTTCGACGCTTCATCATTACAAAGTGCAAGAAATATCCCTCGTCTTAGATGGGAGCACCAGGCTAGGAGAGTCGGTTACCGTAGTCGTTCACCGTTTAAGCAATGCGTTGGAGATGAAGCAGCGTCTTCTCAATACTTAAGTTCTGTCAAAGACACTGAAAGCTGCTGAACTCTCTCAAGATGTGAAGGGAATAATGGTCGTTCAAGATTTAACCATCTTATCATTTTGTGGTGGCGCCAGTGTAAACCCGGCAACCAGCGGTGGATTTCCTCAGAGCTCCGTGTCCTTGCACGCTCCACGTTATGCGCTTTTCCCATGTTATCGAATTAATCGGTAAACATTTTGAGACATGTACTCTGAACACAATCAGCCAAGATTAGAATGTTCAGCGAGAGTAAAGCTACGGTGTAGAGGGCAAACCGTCAGGGCTAAAAAGACCGTTAAAATAGCCTTAGGTCACGAGTACGTAGATCTTGGACGGCCCAGGAACTTTATCTGCCATAAAATTCCTGATCCCTGATTGGTCGGTGCTGAGTCGGGGCACTCGAGGCTCAAGCATGCCGGCGTGCGCGCTGCACATGATGCCCACTTAGAATTATCCCATTGAATTTTATTTCCAGGACCTCTTGTCGTAAACCAACCGAGCTTGGACTCAAAAGTTGATAGCATGCTTCCGCAGCTAGATATTCAGCGTTATACCATGCCGCCCCTTGGGGTCAACAGTTGACCTCTGACGTCAACAAACATTGCATGCAACCAAGATCTTGCGTGCCTGATGGCCTAAGGGTTTGTGGTTGAGGTGGGACGTTCTCAAGCAGCTGAGCGAGTGCTTCGGGGAATTTCAACCATGGAGGACATCTCGCCACAGACAATCAACCTCCTTGGAGCCAGAGTGGATGATCCTGATTGTGCTCGAGATCTGCAGCTGAAATTGGCAGCCGTCATTGATGTCTGCCAGCATTTTGTTAAAGAAACACACCGTTTGGAAGGAGAACGTCGACTCATTTCTACAACAAACCGGTTTCTGCAAGGGCTGCTCACAGCGTGCAATGCTGTTCATCATCCGAACAGGAAAGCAGTCACCAACAAGCTTCCTGATGATGCAGAACATGGAGCTGACGTTGAAGAGTGGGCAAGGAACGGGTGCAGCCAGGAGTGCTGTAACTTTGCAGAAGTTTCACAGTGACGACCAAGGAGGACTTCGACAGAGTCGTTGGAAGCATTCAGGCTAGCTTGGTACTTCTGCTCTGTCCAGGTTCAGCCGACATTGCCCCCACATGCAGCTGAGGCGAACCTATTGCGTCCTTTTCCATTTCTCCAAGACGATGCTGCCAACGGAGGCCTGCAGGAGGAGCTGCCGCGTACCTTGTAGAAGCGTATGGTTGACGTGTGTGGACAGATGAGTAGAAACGGTGGGATGGTTGAGTAACCATTGTGATAGTCTACAGAAGTTGGCTTCTGCAGGGCGAAAAAATGTGCACCCACCTTGGCAACATCTGAGCGAGTTTTATACCCTGATTGAGAACAGCTTGTCCTGATCAGCAAGAAAGTGCTTTTGAAGATTGCTGAATGGGAGCATTGACAAAGCTTTCTTATACCAAGCGCTAAAACTCGTTCTTGCCGTCTAATATCTCTCCTTCTTTACATGGAAAAGAATGGCTTAATCCATGGTGGGAAATTACTTTCGCAATGAGTTGTCCAGTGTGGGAAAGGTGACTTGTACTGTCCATGATATAAGCTGCTTGCAACCATAAGGTCTCTGGCAATGCCCCACTGAACTCCTACTTAAAGGCAGCAGGAATGACCAAGCTTGATGATGAAGCTAAAAAGCAAGATCTCATGCCAGTCCCTGTTGGTAAGGGTAGAGGGAATGAGAGAGTTGCCCCGAATTTACCAGCTGATGCTGATGACCCTCGGAGCACCGCCTTGCTCATGTACAAGATTACTGCGGTTCTAAATCTGAAAGCCCCTCTGCTCTAGAAACCATTAGTGGATGGTCGATACAGGGTGCTGAACGAGAATCAAGGACAGTCCATGCAACTGACACTTTTTTAGTCTGAGGTCTGGCGGCAGGCACAGAGCCAGAAGAATTCATGGCAGCAGCGAAAGAACATGGTGTGCCTGTCAGTAAATGCTATGTTCTCCCTGTTAATGAAAACTTGCGGCATTCTAGATGCCTGAAGGCCTTAATTGCCCCGAGTGACATTGTGAGGGCCTGGAAAAGGGTTTCTGACCACCTGGGGTGTGGTGCAGGCCTTGGCACCCTGCACAGTGTCCTGCCATCTCATCCTGACTTTCTGACTGCGAAGAAACTGCCCTGTAACTATGTGTTATTCCATTCCTTCAGCGGTGGCTTCCCGATATGCAACAAGAGGCATGGCCCAGCAAGAGGTCACTGTTCCACTCGCTTTAAAAAGGCTGGGAAATCATCATCATTGTCATACAGGCTACCATAAACCAGGAGCTCTTTACCGAAGAAGATGAAATCTAGTTACTGTGCAAATCAGTTTGTGTGTAAAATTGTTTCGATGTTGAATGATGGTCACTCGTATGTTTCTCGTTGAAGTCACTTGTTCGGGGCAATGTCTCTTCAATTTGATGTCATTTGATTATTGTTGACTCGGGACTCTTAGTATTTGTACATGAGTACTGCTGAGTTTCCGATGTAAAACAAATAAATACAATACAATACATTGATGTGGGCAGAAAGTGAGCAGAGCATATCGCAGAATTAGCAGAGTTTTGAACCGTGAATGGATTTTTTAGCAGAATTTGCCTCCTTTTTGGAGCAATTTTTAGAGCAGGAAATGCTAAAGAAAATGGGCAGGACTGGCCAAGGGCTAGTCGGAGGAAAGGTTGATGAGAAAATATCATGTCAGTTGATGGTAAGATATTTTTGGGTATCTTGACAGGGGGACACCAGGGTTGTAGGACGGTAGGAAAAGTTGCCCAGCTTGTTCTTCATTTTAATTTTTTCTGGCACTTTCAACTGTTCGTAGAAAGATTTTCATGAAGTGTTAAGATTGGACTATACGATTTTGTAAAAGTCTCACTATATTAGGTAATCGAACTTTTGCATTGTTCGAAAAAAGATGGATTTTCACACGACATTGCCAACACTTTTTCATCCGAGAGTCCGACGCAGAAGTGGGAGCCCCTTTGATTGTTCAAAAGATGATCCAGGTCCAGGTTTGAACTTCTCTCCGTCTGCAATCAGCCTGGTGCGCCCATACTCCCTCACTGGCCGTCCAAAAATGGTCATGGGCTGCTGCTCTTCCTTTTAGACCCACAACGTCTCCCAGAATTTTACATCGTTACGCCAGTGGACACCAAAGTCGAATGATGACAGCAACACTTCCATGACGGTTACTTTCGGTAGAGGGTGTTCTTCCCTTGCTGTGGCTCCCACCTGCTGCCTTCAGCCAAAGAGAGCTCCTACTAGCAGACCGTCTTCAATATCCATATGCAATTTTGACTCCTCCAATGGCGCCGGCTGAAGTGGTGTCAACGCCAATGCGCCGATGCTCTCCACGCTGTAGACGGGGCAGTGCACCTGCTTCAATCTCGCACAGAGGCAGGTGCACTGCCTCGTCACTGCGGCTCAATGCAACAGTTGTTTTCCCTAACATAACCCCATTTCTGTAATTTTCCGTTGTCTCTGAGAGAGGGTGTTTTTCCGATCCTGTGGCCTCTCACCTGCTGCCTTCTGCCAAAGAGGGCTCCTAATCTCACACCGTGTTCGTATGCATATGCAATCTGGACTCCTCCGAGGGTGCCGGCTGAAGTGGTGTCAACGCCAATGCTCTGATGCTCGCAAGGCTGTAGCCGAGGCAGTGCACCTGTCTCAATCTCACTTTGAGGCAGGTGCACTGGCTCGTCGATGCGGCTCAATGCGAGGGTTGTTTTCCCTAACCCGACACCATTCTTGTACTTCTTTCCTTCGTCTTTGTCAACTGTTTCTTTTTCTTTCGCCTTTCGCTTCGACCTTCCATTTTCTGGAGGTTTGGAGGAGGCAAGCCGGTTTCAAGTCACGACGCCGTGTCACTTCAAGAAAGCGTAGAGGTAGTTTGCTCCATGGCGGAACTGAGTAGGAAGCGAGCCTATATCAGCAGCTACGACGCAAGTATTTCCACGGCCAAAACCAACGGGGTTGTTGCGCTTCTGACGAGGAAGCACGACATGACGTACGCCACGATAAACCGCTGCATTGGTCACCGGGAAGCATTGGCTGCTCACGACGCTGAGAGATTCGGCTCGTAACTCCAAGATATGGTTGCGGCAACCATCGCTGGAGTTCTCGGTCAGTTCAGATTTTCGTCGGTCTGGAAAGCGCTAGAGCTGATGAGATCCTGGGTTATGTAAATTGTGGGTTCGTAGGATAAACCAGACTCACAGTTAGAACAGGTATGCAGGAGAACCGGACATAAAGTTCGGTCAGGCTCCCAGTTAGACCACGTTCAGAGTTAGAGTGTTCATAGACGAGTTATCTTTAGATTTTTTTTTGTTCCAAAAAGTTACATTCACGGTTCTTCCTTGGCCGCCCTTTCAGAATTCCGATCTACCGATTGAAATTTGCCTGTCAATGGGGAGACTAAGTAAAGTAGGAGCTTCGGAGGAGAGTTTCGAGTGCTGGACAAAGCGAGGGTGACTGTTTCCGTAGAACTTGAGCATTTCCGATGAGCTCTGAATAAACCGAGGTATAGGCAGTGCGAGGACGAAGTTAGGTTTTCGAAAGGATGAATGATCGTTTTCAGCGGAGTATGCGAGGTTGTACAACGTTAGTCGGTGTGGCTCATATGAACATTTTGAGCGAATCGGGTGGGGGGATGGAAAGTTTAACCTGGCTTGAGATTTGAAAGAATCGAGTGGTTTGGATGTTCCGACCCAAGATTTCGGCGTGCTTCGGATGACTTAGGTGAAAGTTTGAGGATGACTGGTTCCTGAAAGGTTTGGTTGACATAACCGTCGTCGTTTAGAAAGGACGTACAGGTACCATGATTTCCGTTTGAAAGTTAGTCCCATCATCTAGGAGTTCGACCCCTAGACTAATCGTGCTAGCTAGAGCGTGTTACAGATGCTATATACACGCCAACATTCACAGCAATACCACAGTACATAAGTGAATTTTGCCTGCCAATGGTGAGACCTGGAAGGGAGAATACCAAAGTTAGGTTAAGGAAGAGATTTTCGAGTGCTAGACGAAGCGAGGGTTACTGTTTCCGAATACCTAGATTGTTAGTGAACGAGGAGGATGAGGCTAGGTTTTCGACTGGTTGAAACACGGTTTTGACAGAAGAATCCGGGGTTGTAATATCTTTGTCGGTATGGCTCGGATGAACGTTTCGAGTGAATCGAAGCCAGGGGTGGAAAGTTATACCCGGTTAAAGAGTTGAACGAATCGAGTGTTTCGCAGGCATCGAAACAAGGTACGGGTGTGTTCCGATGACTTGGGTTAGAGTTTGATGATGGTGAGTTTCTGGAAACATTACTAGACGTCGACAGTTTGATCCGGGCGGGTTTGTGAAAGTTTTGGATTACAGTGTGAGATTTGAACGATACCTGGTTTCGGTTTTAGAATTGTGGTCGTGTAATGCAGGTACCACTCTGTACAAAACCGTCTGTCCACGAGAACGTGCTCGTAAAAGGAAGTTGGTCGTAAAACGCAGTGGTCGTTAAATGCAATTTTCATTGTAATCCAAAAAATCTGCTGCAAATAGGCCCTGCTAGCATGTTCTCTTTCAAAAAGTAAACTCTCTGATTTAAGCATTTTTGGCATTTTCGCTTATTTGCGTCGACAAAAATTTCAGACAAGGCCTTTGCACTACCTGCAGGAATGGCGATCATGCGTAAAGCACAAGCACGCACTCACACCCGCCCCATCCATACACCCACACTCACACAGTCATGCACACATTGACACCTTCCCTTCCGACACAGAAACACATGCCTACCTGCACGCCCTGTTACCACATCTAAGAACTTGCAACGCACCCTTTTATTTTGCACGGAGTTTTCTGCATATGAAATACACCGGGTGTGCGCTGAACTTTGGTAGCTGAATGCAGGTCAAATACGGCGGTTGCCAATACAACACAAAGGTCAGGTCACTGGTCGCGCAATGCAGGTGGGCGCCTAACCCGGTGTATTTAAAACGGTGTTGTGTCGGACTCAGAGTCTTCTGAAGATTCTGACATCCCTCACGCTGATCAAGCTCAGCCCAGCGAGACAAATATAGCGCGCACGAGGACCGTTCGGTGCAATCCCAATTCTGGCAAACAGCTGGTTGAGTGGTGCCAATTACGCTGTCAAGAGCTTTGAAAGAAAAGTCTCTGGGAGAGGGTCCGTGAGCTCCCGTCTGAGCACTTGTCGATTAAAGAGAACATACTTGACCATTTTCCTAAAATAAATTAGCATTTTGTGTAGCACTTGTTCTACTTTTTTCACATTCTTTACATTATCCCAGGCCTGCCAAGAAAGCACTGATTGATTTCGTCGGCGCATTACACGGGTGCTTCCTCATTTCTCGATCGATAATTAACGGATGTTCCTTTAGTAAGCGTTGCAGCTTGACACAATATTTGCAATTTCTGAAACAATATAGTTTTCCGGTCAATCTGATCATGTTGTTTCCGGTCCTTTCTTTAAGAAATTTAGTCACAGCTTGTCTGAACGACGCCAAGTCCTTTTACCTGATTCCGGAAGATTAAGACAACACAGCCATGCACTGGATGAAATTTCCCGCCGAGGTCCCAGCGAGCTCCGAGCCGTGTAGAGACGAGAGGTAGGTCAGGATGGGCCGGTTTCAGCCGATGGGGTTTCTAACGGTGCATGTACGGGGAGGAAACCTAAATTATCCTCCGCTGAAGAGAAGCTGTCCTATCTTTGCCCTGCGGTTGGTCTCCTTCTGTGGTATTTCAAGCATGGAATCCTGCTCTGGATCTGATTGGTGGGTCAGGTTGCACATTGGCTGAGCGAGGTGTTGCTTCGGGCTACTATCGACACGGCGTAATTAAAAGCCTTGCCGCGGACTCGACTTTTGTCAGCTCAAAACAGAAGATCTGTCCGGTCTGTGAAGAATAAATCTCCTTGTCCATAATCGGAGCTGACGGTGTCACCAGAAAGCAAAAAGTGAGCTAGTTAGCGCACAGAACGCTGGAGTGAGCGCACAAATAGGCTGGATTCTATCGCCCGACAAGACAGAGGGCCGTCGTAAGATCGAAGCGCCGTGTACGTGTTTGATAGATAAGAGCAAGTGAGTAAATCAATCTCGCTGTGTCATTCTAGCTTGCCATCATAATTAGGTTGTTTATAAAGAACAAGTGCAAAATGAAGATATGTGTATCCTTGCAGTGAGTGATAAGGAGATATTCAGTGAGTGACCAGGGGATATGCAGTGAGTGATCGGGGGTATGCAGTGAGTGATGAGGGGATATGCAGTGAGGGATCTGGAGATATGCAGTGAGTGATAAGGAGATATGCAGTGAGTGACCAGGGGATATGCAGTGAGTGATCTGGAGATATGCAGTCAGTGATAAGGAGATATGCAGTGAGTGACCAGGGGATATGCAGTGAGTGATCAGGGGATATGCAGTGAGTGATCAGAGGATATGCAGTGAGTGATCAGGGGATATGCAGTGAGTGCTCAGAGGATATGCAGTGAGGGATCAGGGGACATGCAGTGAGTGATCAGGTGATATGCAGTGAGTGATCGGGGGATATGCAGTGAGTGATGAGGAGATATGCAGTGAGTGAAAAGGGGATATGCAGTGAGTGATCAGGGGACATGCAGTGGGTGATCGGGGGATATGCAGTGAGTGATCGGGGGATATGCAGTGAGTGATGAGGGGATATGCAGTGAGTGATCTGGAGATATGCAGTGAGTGATCGGGGGATATGCAGTGAGTGATGAGGGGATATGCAGTGAGTGATCTGGAAATATGCAGTGAGTGAAAAGTGGATATGCAGTGAGTGATCAGGGGACATGCAGTGGGTGATCAGGGAATATACGAGCCACCCCATGAGAAAACCAAGCTAACGCCAAAATTTTCAATTTTGAGATTTTTTCCTAGAAAGATTCTCTTGGCTTTCAGCAACAACTGGCCGCAAACAGAATGGAAAAATCGTTTGAAATGGCTGAGATATGACGGTTTAAAGTCAACTAACACAAGCGTGTAACTTTCGCTCAAATACACAATCTAAACTGACAGCACGTAGCAACCACTG
>JAOWAR010126641.1:0-19085 GCA_028571005.1 Clathrina lutea | reverse complement strand
GTTCCTCTCGACGGGATTCGAACCTGTAACCTCTAGATTACGCGTCCAGTGTGCTACCAGTTGCACCACAAGAGGCAAGCACGCCTCACGTCAGTTCGAACAAACACTCAAAGACACTCATCCGTCAGCTCCACTGCACTACGCTAAACGTGTGTGTGTGTATGTGTATGTGTTAGGGACTATCTCACAAGTTCGCACTTAAATTCTACACGAAGTCCATTTCACATAGGGTCAGACCCCTCCCCCTCTTCTGTACGAACTAGGTCACATGGACTGCACATATTTCTCTCAGTGCCTCTGCATACTAATTATTGCTATTGTTGTTGTTGCTGCTGCTGTTGTCGTTCTTGTTGTTGCTGTTGTCATTGTTGTTGTTGCTGTTGTTAATGTTGTTTCTTTTTGCTGTTGTTGTTGTTGTTGTTAATGTTGTTGCTGCTGTTGTTGTTGCTATTGTTGTTGTTGGTTGTTGTTGTCAGTTGTTGTTATTATTATTGTTGTTGTTGTTGTTGTTGCTGCTGCTGTGTTGTTGTTGTTGTTGTTGTTGTTGTTGTTGTTGTTGTTGTTGTTGTTGTTGTTGTTGTTGTCGAGACACGCAAAATCACACCGACACATGTGCTAACAAAAAGGAAGAAAAAGGCTGAGAGAGGGAGAGACAAAGAGAGAAAGAGAAACGAAAGAGCGAGGAAGCAGATGTGAACTAAGTTTATTTTACATTTGCCGTATGATTGACTCTTTCCGCTGAGCCATGGCCACACTCAGAACACCCTCATCATCGGGTCCACTCCTTTTCCATGCCTCGTCGGCCAAACGCTTTGCTTCGCTGAGTGGCTTTGAGGAACAACTCTCCGTGGTAACATCCGCATTCACGAACCGTTCGCACTGATTTGTGGCCTGGGCCGTAGACCTTTCAAAAGGAACGCAAACTTCCGAACAAAGTCGGCTGATGCGACAAGGCGAAACTACTGTAGCTGTAACGTACATGTAGTTGCAATTAGCAATACTCGGGCGTAGTTCTACTGAAGCTGTAACGTAGTTGCAATCAGCAATACTCAGGCGCCTCCAAACGGAAGAGCGGTGATGTACTTGTCCTCGCGGAAAAATGCGCCTTTCCGCTTGCGGCGCAGCCGTTCCACGCGTAGCCGGCAGGTAGATCTACAAGCCACGTGATGTACATGTAAATCTAGTCAGTGTCAAGACGCCGCGTGTGAAATTTTGTCCATATGTTATATAGTCTGTATATCTACGTGTGTTACAGCGACAGCCCAGGGGATAAACAGCGTTGTCGTCGTCGTCGTCGTCGTCGTCGTCGTCGTCGTCGTCGTCGTCGTCGTCGTCGTCGTCGTCGTCGTCGTCGTCGTCACCGCCGCCGCCGCCGTCGTCGTCGTCGTCGCCGCCGCCGCCGCCGCCGTCGCCGTCGTCACTGCCGCCGTACGTCGTCGTCATCGTAGTGCCCCTCCCGATCGTGGGCGTCTCTTCTCCCGCCGACAAAGACAAGCCAGCGACCCGGAGGCTTTGAGAGCGCTCTGGCTCCACCGAAAAAAGCACACAAGGAAAGCGATTCCTCCCCACATGAGAAGAGCGTAATCGCGTGTTCACAAACTTCGAATCCCAGATTGACGTCAATCTCCGTTGAACGAAGTTTTGTGCGACGGTCTGCGCACGAGGGCACGCTCCACATATCGATCACTTGAAAGGTAGGGCACCTCGAGCGGCAATTCATCGCTGAACGCAAGAGCTGCAACGGCCATTCAATGCGCTCATGAGCTAAGCTACGTTTTCCGGTCCTACAAAATACTTGATCCCACTAGCTTTCCGTTGGTTCAGCGCTGACCATTCTGTATCTCGTACCCAACTTCTCCTTCCAAAATATGCGGTTGCTATTGAAAATGCGGGCATTATTACCCTCGATGGAGGAAGTACAACGAGAAATGGTATTTTAAGCAGGAGGGTCAAATCATATAAGTTTGCTTCTATTGCTGGAACTTGATAATTCACTACAGATCAATGCAAGTCTATTTCAACTAAAGAAACCGGATGGTTGGGCTTGAGGGCTTCCTTTCCAAAATGTCTGCAATCATCTTTACATCATACCATTCATGATACAGGGAAGAAACAGCAGCCGTTACACAAGCTAAAGTCCACGTAGAGCAGAAAAAATGCCCATGCAGGCTCATTTACACATGCCTCGAGAGAAAGCGGGACCGAAACCGTTTTGCACCCACATCATACCAAGCCAAGCAGACAGATCACTACTATGTACATAATGATGGTGTTCATTGATTCTGTTTGAGCAAGCAGCAGATGAAACTAGTCGGCGTTAACTATCAATAGACCAAGAGACCTAAGCAGTGGGTTGATCAAACACAAAGCAAGGCATAGAGGAGCATACCGCAGCAAGCTACCATAAATTACAGAGTGAGAACATGAAAGGTGTGTTCTTGATGATAAGACAAGACAAGAGTTTAGAAGAGATGTGTCACAGCGCCGATGCCAAGAGTAAAAGCAGTTAGTGCACTTCAGGCTGATGGAAGCACTTTGCATGTTGTCCCACTTAAAAACAAGTACAATGAACTGTTCTTTCCATTGATAGTTTTCAAAAAAAAAAATGCAAGATGCTGACTCTCTTTAAGGGATAAGTGGAGCCATTTATAATTGCACTGGTATTCTCCTTAGTCTGATGGCGTTTCTTGTTCCCTGCTGAAGGACAGCATAGGATATTCAACTCTCTCTGCAGATGGTCTATCTAGTCAGCTACTGAGCGTCAAAACCTTCCATGATACAATTTAGTGACGAAATTTCCAGGACAAGGGAGGATGGTGGACGAGGCGGTTGGCAGTCTCATTGTTCGACAGCAAGAAGCTGCAAGATCTGGGAGCACAGAGAAGAATGCAATCAAATAACCGGACACTATCATAACGCCCAATGATGCTGCTAAAAGGTAATCAGAAGCATCACTGTTGTAGTAAACTGGCTGCCACCTGCCAAACAAAAGTCTCACACAAAAACTAAAACCAAGTAAGTACAGCACTTCCTGGTCGGCAGACATGCCAGTTTAAGGCTGAATGAGCTAAACAGTGCATCACGACAAATAAGTCTCATACAGTTATACTCTCCACCTTGCATTGAGCCAAACATGAGTTAAAGAAGCATGCAAACCACACAAGTGAACTTCAAGTGTGAGTGAGGGACCATGATTTGCCTGAAACAGGTCTTACTGATTTTCACATTTTGATTTTTTTTTAGCCTGGCATAACGTTTCACTAAACCAAGAGCCTTTCTGGTGTAGAGCCGGAGGCTTTGGATGTCCGAAGATTGTTCTGCCAGAGCGACACCACACTAGAAGCAACAACTAACAGCAAAACAGAAACATATGCCATTCACCTGCTTGTTCTTTGTAAGATCTCCCGGCCGGTCGCCTTCACAGTTTTGAGCTGATCTGTTTGCACCAACAGCCACCAAAAGACCAACCATGGCCACCATATTGCGACCAGCCGCTGTGTGCAGCGCCACATTTCCGTCGTATGTCTTCACATCAACATCAGCGTGACACTCAAAAAGCAACGTACTCGCCAGGGCAAGCTGGTCTGTCTCGACAGCATGGTGCAAAGCAGTGCGTCCGCACATCAAGTCCTGTGCCGGACAACCAAAACATGGGCAAACAAATACAGAAAGGAAGAAAAGAGTAGAGCAGCTTGATCAGCACGAAATCACAGAGCGCCAACTTCCAGAAATGTTACAAGGAAAAAATAAATCTACACTAAGACTTGTAAGAGTTCTCCCCTTCTCACCTGGTCATCAACATCTGCTCCCGTATTAGCCAAAAACTTCACCATGTCGAGTCTTGAGTGCAAGACAGAAAGGTGCAAGGCTGCGAGCCCTGTTTAGCAATGTAAAAAAATTCCCTGTGAGAAATTCTTCAGTGCATGCTAATGCCCCAAGTACTTTTGTGAGAAAATGGAATACGGCATTTGATCATGGCGTTTCTTTCTTTTTGTAAAGAAAAAAAAAATAGGTGCGCAATTCACCACAAAATCAGTATAATTGAAGGAAAAGTTCTTTAAAATTTTTGCTTCATTCATTGATCAGCCAGCACTATTACCAATTTACAATTATCTTCCGACAAGTCTTGAGGGAATTTATGCATTCGTACCGTCAAAATTTTTCTGTGACAAGTATCGGCCGCTCGTGTAACCTCTCTTGTTCTCCACGAGAGCACACACACAATGCTTGAAGCCTTCACGTGCCGCCGTGTGCAAAGGAGAATTACCGTGACGATCAACTATTCTCAGGTCAGCTCCATGCTCAACAAGAAGGCAAACGACAGATGGCTGATTCGTTATTACTGCCAGCTGGAGTGGTGTCTAGACAATGGGTGGTGAAGAAAAAATAAAACACGCCAGTTGAATTCAACATGATTTACTTCCTTCGAACAGCGGCAGCTCGGCTATGCACTGCTTGACAAGTGTAAACCTGTTGAATCACCCACCGATGAACTTGCACTAAGTGGTCTATCATGGTTCATGGCACCAGCTGAACAAATCTGTCTCCTACCTATCACAAGGCCTGCATCGATCATTGGCACTGACAACTGGTGCAATACCTGAAAAGCTCTTACCTGGCCGAGATTATTCTGTTTGTTTATGAAGGCATCCATAGGCAGGACACTGAGAATTTGGGCCACAATTTGAGGTTGGACATGGATGATTGCCAGGTGAAGAGCCCTGCATGGCAACGTAAACACACCAATGAAGAATAGCTCACAAGCAGATGCATTTGCCTGTCAGGTAACTAACAATCCTTTTTTTTTCTCTCTTCCTTTCTTTTTTCTCCCCATAGCACTGAATCGCTCGGACCATGGTATCAGTTCTTTTTGCAAAGTTTCAGGGATACATCAAGTTCACGCAGCGCTCATGCACTAGCACGTGCACGGACTCTGGCCACATCCAAATGTCTGGTCCCTTACACTATACCCTAGATCATCCCTCACCCTCCTCCCCATCCCTCACCGTCCTCCCCATCCCCCTTCTCCAGATCTCTCCCCTTCCCTTCCCCATCGCGCTGATTCGCACAAGGGGCAACATTACTGGCATGTCTCTTCAAAAAGCAGGGCCAATAACGCTTCCGGCTCGTGTTGAGTGTTTCTATAGCCATGACTAACCGCTTCATTTGCTGTTGAAGGCCGGGCCAAAGTTTTACACCCATGCACACATACCCTAAGACAGAAGCGTTGAAGGCTCGTAGGTTTTGCCAAGACTGCGCGAGCACGGCTCATACTACAGCCATACCCTGTTGTCTACCGTGAGAGAAAGTCAAAGTGGGCCACCAAATTTAGAAGACTCACGTGTCACCATCATCGTTCGGCGAGCCCAGGATAGAGCGGTACGGAGCCAGAAGGAATCTCTCGTCTGAAGTGCACGCGTAGTTGTGACAGTGCGAGTTGCGCTGAAAGATTTTTGGCGTCCCTTCGGTCTGGTCATCTATCCGCACGGACCTCAAAGCCATCCTTATGGATGAGCTCATGGCAGAGGTGTTGGTCCACGGATATTGTCCCGACTGCAGGTTCGTTGGACTAGCTTCCTCAATGTCCACCTCCTCCTGCAACTGAGTCCGTGGTGGTAAAACGCTGTCCTTGACGGTCGAAAGGCGATCATCTTCGTCGCCCATGGAAACAAAGGCCGAGTCGTAAGCTGACTGGCCTTCCGAAAGCTTGTCGAACTTTTCTAAACCAGAGCGCAGTTGCGGAAGGAATTGCTTCGTCATTTCAGAGTCAACACGACTCCCTGTTTGTGACAAACTAGAGCCACCCTGGGATCCTGCCACTTCTTCGTCCTCTTTCGTTATAAGAGACCCGACCATAGAACCGATTGCGGAATCCACTTGCTGGTCGGAGAAGGAATCGGATACGGTAAATTTCTCCAAACCTGGCCGCAGCTTCGGCAGCTCATCACGTCCTCCGCTGTGAAGTGCCATGGTGCACGTATAGTCAACACTTGCGAGCGAAGAAAAATTGCGAAAAGGACGAACAGAAAAGGAGACGGCCCGCTGTTTGGAGCGCAAGGGAAATGGACGCCAAGTCCTTTGGGGCGGCTTTCATGGTTCTTGTTGGAATGAGGGATTCTCCCTTCGCCGGTACCGCATTTGATGCGAGGCGCTCGGAGGGGCTCGCGTCGTTAGAGCCATTAGAATGGGCCCATTGTGTGGCGTGGCCTGTAGGTACGCGCAAATGCATCGCGATCGACATCGATGCCAGGCACTGCCAGGCGCCATGTCGTCGGCTTGGCCAGTTGCCGCACGATTTAGCTGCGTGAGCTAGAGTAGACTAAGAATCCCCAATGTGTGCATGTGGTGTGTGCAGCGAAGGGACTTTACTGAGTGGGCTGGTCTACTGCACAGCGTTGGGCAGCCTGTTCAAATCTGTGGCCTTTTATCGCGCACGCCCAGCTGAAGAGCCGTTGAAGAAGAAATCATCGAGAGGAGGAGCGCATAGTCTAGTCTAAACTCACCCTAAGCTGGCCCGATGATTTTTTCTTCATGCCCCGACACTCACCAGTGGCTGAAATTGCCATGATGGCTTAGACATGTTAGAGTACGCAGACGGTCGCATGCGTGACAGCCTGAGTGTGAATCCAGGTAATGTTCCATATCGATCCAACACACCAGGCCTCAGCTATCAGAGAACGCTGTTAACCCTGCCAACCACAACACGTATATGTAGACGTGACGACGTACCAAGCTGAGCAGCCGGCTTGTTTGCCGATTACGGGGACATTTCTAGGAAACACCAAACCAATGGTGCCTGCCAAAAGATGGTTTCAACGCTTTCTTTTCGAACTACCCCACAATTCGAACGACCCAGCTACCTGGCATTGCTGACCCTTGTCGATATCCATTTTTTTTTTTTTTAAATCTTATTTGCCCAATATCATTACCCATTTTGCTAGTTCGCCGCTGCCATCTGAGCATGCATGCCCAGTAGATCTACTGTGTCTCTAAATGTGCCCTACAGCAGACTCCCTACAGCAGCGCCATATGATGGTCTCCGGCTACCGCTTCATCGTACAGCAACGTACATGTATATCTACTGTGCAGCTGTGAAAGCCCTGACCTCCTACCAACTGCAGGGGAGTTTTATTTCACCGACTTCACCGCATAAGAATTTCCGCAACCGCACTAAGAAGCGCAAGCAGGCAGTTTTCAGCCATGCATGGGCGAGTGCTGGGCCACCTCAGTCACTGCCGATGATTATGGCGATGGCGTTCCATATATAACTGCGTACCTAAAAGTCGGAAGAAAAGCTTGAGACGAGGAAACACCGAACCTGCCGAGAAATCGATATCGCAAAGCCTTGAGACACTAGGCATTCGGCAGCGTAATACAGTACCCCCATTTTCCTATGCCTGGCCTTCAGGCAGTGCTCCTCAAGCACGCACTCCTCCTTAGCTCGGTTAGGTTACATGCAACTTACAGTTTTCCGGAGATTGGTCAATGTATAGTTTCCATGTATGGTAAAATGATTGCTGGTGGAGTCCCAGGAAGACTTCGCACGAATTCGAATCCTCTGACTGCCATGGCCATGCCACGTCCGGATCCTCATCGTTCGAAGTGCCTGGCTTTGGAAGAAACACGCCACTGCACTACGCAATTAACGTAAGTGCATGCGGATGAAGTGCACTCAGCACTCGACAACGTGGCATGGCAGAAATGTGAAAACTCCCCCTTTTCCCAAACCTGTTACTTGGCTTTCGCTGGCATTCACAGCAGCCGTTAGCTCCAGCCCGCCCCCGTTCACCCACTTCGAATTCGGCCACTGCAACCCAGTCGCAGGACTCGGACGCTAATGGGAAGCCGCTAGCTCGTATTCATATACTTGAAAGGCTGAGCCTGTTTTTTTTTTCGGGTAATGTTAAGGGAACGCTCCATACTCGGACTTTCGGAATGTTTTGGCGAACTTTGAACTTCAATTTTGGGGACTGTTGTTTACAGGGTCTAGATATCTAGCTACATGTATCAGTATCCATCAGACATCCGCAGCTCACAGCACTTGTACGCACACTATTATCGATGATGAGGACGAATGCCGAGAGCAAATACACATGGAGCTGCTCAGTTTCAATTCAGGGGCGACATCCCCAAGATTGTCGTTAACCAAAACTGCTCGATGATGCGGAAAAAGGTCTTCTCACGTGTCACGTGGTCTATTGCTAGGCACTGGCCAATTTGAGGAGCTCGAGCTTTGCTGAGATCAGTCGAACTCAGCTGGCCGCTTTTTTCAGTTTGGGTGTTTCACGTTGCATGTTGACCGAAATGAGCGGGAAATGCACACCGGATGGAGGGAAACCCAGAAATGGCTGTTCCTAATTTAGTCCTTCAGTTCGACTCAAAGTCTCTCTCCGCGGCCCACTGCGGTGTCAGCCCTGCTATCAAGTGCCACTCTCCCGCCAGCCCTTCCATCGGAGATGGAAAGAGGACATCGAAGAAACAGATACACTCGTGACTCATCGCCGAAACTCCTTCAGTCAGCCCTTCGCCGGCCTGCAAGCACCATGCGCTGAAGGCCCTCAATCTGAGTGGGGCTCATCATCAGTCGGGGACAATTGCCATATTGTCAACATCCACCTTCAAACGTGCTCTACTCGATGTTCTTTCTTTGTTGTTGTTTTACTCTCCATTTGCCTGCAGTACTACGTATGCGCGCGCAGCTGTTTGCTCGACTTATCGTAGGTTCGACCGGTTCGTGGGCGGGTGAGTGTGACAAATCAGTGGAATCACAGCACTCGACAACTCGGCCTCCCAGATCTGCTCATGCATGATCATAACGATTCTCTGCTCATGCATGATCATGATGATTCTTGTGACCTCTGATCTGAGCAGGCGCGTTGCAAGCTGGCTGGGTATTAGTAGTGCATGGTAGTAGTAGCAGTGGTAGTAGTAATAGTAGTAGTATTATTTATTTTAAGTAGGTGGCCCAACAGACATATTGTTTCCTCAAAGGGATCTTATATTCTACTGGAGAAAAAAACAAACAATAAATAGAACGTAAATGAAGAAAAGTAGAAAGAAAGTAATAAAAGCAAAAAAATAAATAAGAAAAGGATGGAGATAAGAGATTAGAGTAAATTAGTACTCTGGATGGTTGATTGCTAAATCCAAGATAGAAGAGGATTGTGTGCCAGTCAAAAGATTTAAATAAGCACGTTTAAACACAGACAATGATGGAGACTCACGGATATTATAGGGAAGAGAGTTCCAGATAAGTGGAGCACGGTTAGTAAAAGAAACAGTTCCAGACATCGAGGAGGAACGGAAAGGAAGGAAGTCATTGGAATTGAAAAGTTCGTGACTGCATTGGCCGGGAATCGAAATCGGGCCTCCCGCGTGGGAGGCGAGAATGCTACCGCTGAACCACCAATGCATGTACATGTACATGTATGATGTACATACATGTACATGTACATGTATAGCGCATGGATGCGATGTGAAATCACTTCCGAACTGCCGAAATCAGTTGCAAAAACACAACAAGGCCCTGCAAACTCACCTGGCCTTCCTTGCCTTGGGCTCACCGAGTCGCGGTTACGGACGAACGGAGCGGCGCCTGACTCGACTCGTATCCCAGCCTGCGGTATATTCATTTTGAGTAGAGGTCCGATTTTGGTTGAAGAATGCAACTTTGAACGTATGTAGATGTATCTTCAAAAAGAGAAGGAAACTTAAAAGTCGCTAGTAAACTTTTGTTGCCAAGGGATGAGGTTTCTCCATGCCAAATTTCCGAAAGATAGGCTGGACGCAAGGCGATATACAGAAAGGAACACGGACCATCTGTTTCAGAAACGGCCTTAGTTCCGATGTGGGAGCCGGCACCGCCTGGTTGGCGCTGTCCAGCGCCCTGCGACCGCCCAATGATGTCATTGGGAACAGTGCACGTGCGGACGTACGGAGATACGTACGTACACCGCGGGAGAAAAAATACAACAGATCTAGACGGTACTCACTCAGAGTTAGTACAACAGTAGACCGACACATGATACTCTGCTTGGTCGATCCTGCCGCGCTTGCGCATGCACGACCGAAGTTGACGATCGAGCTCGTTGTGCGTGTCAACTACTACTTTCTCTCTCTCTTTCTCTCTCTCTCTCTCTCTCTCTCTCTCTCTCTCTCTCTCTCTCTCTTGTGTCGACCAATGGCTTCACGACAGCTGTCCAAGAGACACTGAAGGCCGCTTCGCTGCGCAATGCTTCACGGCTGCGTGCAAGTAAATCGGGTATGTGCTTCCGGATGCTGTACACGTACATGTTTGCGATGTGCTCGACCACCCGCTTGGAGGAAGGGACGACATGACGGCGGAGGAGAAGGAAGAAGCTTCCGCCGTAGTTAAAAACGCCACGGATGCTACACGCTTTCGACTTTGCAGGCAGGGCAGAAACAGAAACTGGAGACAGCAGCCAGGGGAACCTCAACGTATGGGGTACCCTCCACCGCTGAGTAACTGTCTGAAGATCGTGAGGATGTAGGAGGCGACTGCTCACCAGACATCGACGTACTGACTAAGCTAGCTCGAGTAGAAAGTTACTAGAAACCTCAGGGCCGTCAGGCGAACAAGTGGGGGATCCGAAGCGTTCACCCTTTCGGAGCTCTCTGTTTCCTGCTTCAGCCACGAGTGACCACGGTTATAGACCAACATCCTCGCCCTCTTCGAAGGGGCTAGTAGCACTTTGTTCTTCTTCTTTCTTCTGCGACGTCTCATCTTGGACAGCCTTCTTCAACATGTTCAATTAAGTTCTTGCAACAACATACATGCGCGCGATCCTTCGGTGATCGGGCGCACACTTGTAGCGTACGCTTACCAGTAAATGTCGTGTTGTCGACATCGATTAAAACGTAAAAAACGTGAAGTCCCCCTCCGTGGCCATACGTTAGTGCGCATTTTCTTTGCCTCCGTTTTTTTTAAACTTCCCGTTCGAAGTTTTCCATGCGGTTTTCACCATTAGACTGGCTGTTTTATCAGCTTTTAGGACAAACGTAAACATGAAAAAGTCAAAATTTGCTTCTGCCAAGTTCTGGGGGCTACCTCCCTTATTTAAAGTAAAATATTGAACGAAAAGAGCATCAAGGAGGTTTGAAGCATAATTTGAAGATTTTAGCATATAAAACAAGCACTTTTCAATGCGCAATCAGTGTCCACAATAGCACAGACATCAGTCTTCGTCAGTCTTCGAATGATAACGCAATCGATGAGCGCTTGTGCATGCGGCTTCGGTGATTGCTAGACGTTTCAGTTTGGGAAAACCTCTGAACTTGCTGTTAGGCGGCAAGTAATCCAACTGAGTTCCTGAATGATACGTCTCCATAGCTTGCTTGCGCCACTAATAATATTATAAACTTATGGCTGCCAAAAGCGTTGATGGGTGTGGAATGTTGCGCGGGAAGGTGCTGTCTTTTCAACTATCGAAGCCAGGAGCATTAAGTGGCATTTTCGAGGCAAGAAAAGCAGGTCAAAAGAACTGGTCAAAAGATAAAAGGTCCAATGCTTTTGATGATGTTTATCAAAAATGAAAAAAAAAATCAGCCCGTGGCCGGCGCCAGCACGTGGTACGGTGGCACCAGCGCTATACATGTATATTGTACAATACTCAATCTATGCGCCGCCCGGTTCCCATGGTAGCCTGTGAAGTGGCGCACTGGCGGACGCACGAAGCTGCGTGTCGGCCAGTTGTGTCGGCGTTGGCAGTCAGTCGAAAGAAGCGTTCCTCGACGCATCGATGGCAATGACAACAGCTCCAGCTGAACGTTGATCCCAAAAGGTTGGAAGACCGAGGATGGCTGCTCTGAGGAGTCTCTCGGAGGAGAAGATTCTCGGAACTGCCAGGAAACTTGTGTCTTTCGTGGACGCGTCACCCTCGCCTTACCACGTCGTGGCGGAATGCAAGAAAAGGCTGAGCGGTGCTGGTTTCACTGAACTGCGCGAACGTGACGTGTGGAAGATAGAGCCCAAGGGAAAGTACTTCGTCACGCGCAACCAGTCGACGATTTTTGCCTTCGCAGTGGGTGGGCAGTACCGCTCTGGGAACGGTTTTTCCATCGTCGGAGCTCACACGGACAGCCCATGCCCTAAGCTGAAGCCCATCACTCGCAAGAACAAACATGGCTACCTGTGCGTCGGTGTGGAGTTCTACGGTGGAGGGATCTGGGGCACTTGGTATGACCGCGATCTGACCGTGGCGGGGCGAGTGGTTATTCGCGAAGACGGCAAACTGCACTCCCGGCTGGTGCACGTCCGTAGGCCGATCATGCGCATTCCTCATCTGTGCATCCACCTTCAGCGCGAGATGAACAAACAGTTCGGTCCCAACCTGGAGACAGAGGCAGTGCCCGTGCTTGGAACGAAGGTGATGGAGCAAGTCAACTCACCAGTCACTGCGGCTGCGGCCGGCAAGCCTGACGACGGCCAGTCATACGGAACGGAAGCAGACAAGCACCAGCCCTTGCTGATCCGACTCTTGTGTGACGAGCTGGGATGCCAGCCGGAACAGGTGAGTGATTTCTACCCAAGGAAAAGCACGCATGACTGTAGCAACATCTCACACAAGGATTATCGTGCCACTTGTCGTGGTTGTGGCTGTGCCGTGCAAGATGTTTACAATGAGTATATGGGTGGTGTGCAGTGGCGTAACCAGGGTGGTGGTTGGAGGGGATTGTGGGGGTCCGGGGTCCCCTCCCCGGGAAAATTTGAAAAATTGAGGTGGCTGAACCCCCGTTTGTTTGATTCCTTTGCATGTTGAGTACTGATAATTTACCCAATCAGAAGTAAAATATTGCACTGCAATTGCGCAAAGACGCTAAGTTTCAATTTTCTCTGATTGAAAAACATATGATGTCTTTCTAAACTTATCACCACTGCATAGATATAAAAAAAATTTAAAAAAAATTCAAAGATCTGCAGTGATGCCGTGATAACATAGCTCATGCGGCCGTAAAATGTGAACATTTATACTCCTTCTCTACTCAATTTCTTCTTTGTCATCCAGCAACTCCTCATCAGTAGCCACATCCACATCTTCCTCTAGATGCATACGAGGCGCATCAATTCGCCTTCAGTTTCGTTGCATAAAGCAGAATCCTCCATGGCATTCAGCGGCCCAGTGTAGTGGACATGAAGCATGGCGAGGCCGTTCAATCTAGATTCTCCCATTGTAGTGCACAGTGCTGACTTGATTTTCCCCAGTGAAGAGATGTTGCGTTCACACTCGCAAGTTGTGACAGGGAAGGTGCAGACAATCTTGAGCAGCTGGGCAAGGCATGGACAGAGAACTTTTGATGCTAATTTCAGTGTTTCCTGTGGGGAAGATGGGAGATTTTCCTCATCCCGGAGTTTCTCCTAGAGGTCTTCCCATAACACAAGCTCGGCTTGGACAGAGGCTAAGTTGAAGCCCTCGGGTAGATCAGGTATTCCTTCACAAACTCCAAAATTGATACCTTTGCCTCCATTGAGTTTCCCACAAATACAGACGGAAATAAGAACAGCCCCCTGGCCACTAGTGCTGCAGAGCACCAAACCGCTTCTTCATAATGATTATGTTTCCAATACTTCGTCCAGTAGAGAAATGGTCACCACTCGCTTGAAATACTGGGCTGGGCTCTCCACTGGGACATTGGCGCGATTGGGCTGTCTCTTGTTCACCCGTAGCATGGTCTCCCCTCCACGTCAGCTTTGCGAGCTATCTCCGTGACTGAGGACCATCAACTCCCATGGACTCTATCCACTTCATTTCGCATTGACTGCAGATTTGACTGCACACGTTCCACCTGCTGATAGGTTGTGCAGACGTCCTGGCTCCTGTCCTGCAAGCTTACAGCCAGAGGCTATATGAAGCTCAGAACTTTAGCAGTATTCACAAACATTGCGATGAATGAAAAGGAGCGCAGCGCTGCCAAATGTGATGTTGCCTGGCTGGTTGACCCCTCATTCCAGTGGCGATCATCATTGTCGGCAATGGCCTGCAGATTGTCCATCACTGGTTCGAAGAGCTCTGCAAAGGTTACTAAAGCATGGTGCCGAGCTACCCACCGCGTTTTGCACAAATCCACAAGCTTGTTGCGGCCTGTGAAACTTTCTCCACATTCCTTGATGGAGGTAGCGAGAGCCTGCGCATGCTTGGGTGAAAACTTGTAAAAGATGTTCAAAGCGTTGAGCTCGGTCCACATGGCTCGGACGAGAGTGATGTTCGAAATAGCAACCACGCAAAGATTTAGGCAATGTGACGAGCAATGTAAGTAATGTGCTTTTGGGCAAACTTCACTGATACGTGTAGCACAACCACTGAGTGATCCAGACATGCAGCTAGCTCTATCATACGCTTGTCCACAAAGCAGTCTACAGAACTCCACCACCTTGATAATTCCACGCAGCTTCTCCATGTTTTCTCTGGCTTGAACAGCATTGACGTCTTGGAGTTGTTGCAGAACGCTGGGCTCTCCCTTTTCCAGATTGTCTTGAAGGCGTTGGCCTTCGTCAGTGCCGATAGATGAGAGGCTTGCACGTCATGTTTGTTAAGGATAGCTGAAGCTTTGTTAAAGTTCACAAGCGGCAAGCGGTATAATGGTCCTCCTTTCTCCATAGCGTCTCCACAAGCAAAGAGGACACAAGGCAAGCAAAAGCCTCCATTACAGGCAGGAGAATATACTAGCCACTTGAATTTTTGCAGCCACTGCCGATGAAATCGACGCTGGGAGATGTGGTCGGCTCGTTCCCATTGTTCTCGCGTCGGAAAATCCAAATTTTCACCGGTAGGGCCTGGCAGCACTGCGGGTAGGCGAATCTGCTGGTCCGTGCTCCACGCAGCATTTCTAATGAAAGCGGCACGCAAGACCCAACACCACGCGATTTCAAGCAGCTCGGTTCTGAGCAATGAAGAAAGGCGGAGCCGCACGTGTAGTCATGTACCAGGTTGAATCGATTGTCCTTGTCCCTAGTTTCCCTTTCCTCCTACACCGATATTCATCAGTGTAGCGTCATGATTTGGCCAAGGGAGTGAGAACAGCAGCTGCTGAGCAACTCTATAAACTCATGATTAGGCTTGAAAAGAACGAAAAACGCAGAACTACATGTAGAAAGGTGTGCCACGTCTAATCCCACGTCATCAAATCACTAGTAGTAGTCGTAGCGTAGTGGCAGTGGCAGTGGTAGTAGTAGTAGTGACAAAGTAGGTCAAAGACTGACTTTGCCCAATAGCGGATGTACAATTCGGGACTGCGATAAATTACACAATTGAGTTTCAATCGTGACCGATATTCTTCAAAATAATTCATAGAATTTTTGAGTTTACAAAGTGCTAACTGAGGGAAGGCGGAAGGCTGGAGGAATTTTTCCTAGGGAGTTATCCGTTCAGAGGGTAGCGGAAATGGCCTAACACAACAAAGACACTTCACCCTATCTTTGAGAAGAAAGCATGGGACCGTAAAAACCACAGCTAGTTTCTTCGACACTACCGCTTCTTCTGCTGCTTGACCGACGGGAAACTCTCTGAACCACTAGTACATCAGCTGCAAGATTGTCGATATGGTCAGCTTGCTTCCTTCAAAAACAGTTTTGTAGCGGAGTGATAGACGCTCCTGGCGGCCCTTACGGCGACATCGCCACATCGATCCTTCAGCGCAACTTGCAACCTCCACGAGAGGCCCAGTACACGCTGGACAGATCTGACTTTTGTGGACAAGGCCGTGTTCCATGCACCAATGGATGACTTGCGTCTTGTCATGCCATATGGGCAGAAGGTGGGCAAGTCGCACGTTAGGGACTGCGGTACTTCGCTAGTGTAAATCGATCTCCTTTCTGGCTTTCATCATTTTTATACTTTCCTGAGAGGTGTAGGTAGATCAAGACAAGAGTTTTGTTTTGGCGCGAAAAATTGACCAATTAGAGCAGAGAATGAGTAGCCAATGAATGAAGTGATGAAATTGATCCATTCGGGGCCAGGTCGGTTTCCGCGGGTGTCAAGGTGTCAAACTCGGACGCTTTTCGCCTATTGTGCTTGATCTGCGCGGCCTCTGCAACCACAAAAAAGCCCAGTTTTGTCACCGTCCATCATGCACTTGCAATAGGATCGAAAGGGAGGATCAGTGGCAAGACATTTTGCGTGCCATCATCTAACCAATCGAAGCAGGAGAAGAACAGCCAATGAGAGGAAAGTGGCAAGCTCGACCAATGAGGGCCGGCGGACTTTGCGCGCCAAAATTTAAGACGGCTTCCATCTATTCCAGAGGTCAAATCGGCACAGCGGCAAGCTTCCTTGATCCACCCAGGACCCGGGCAGCGACTTCTCTATCCTTCTCTATCCTTCTCTATCCTTCTTCGAACATGCCGAACCAGCGTTTAAAATCAGGCCACCCTCTCCCTATTCACCATCACCACCCCTAGGAATGGTCAGCCCGCGCACAGCCGCTGCAGAGCCTTCCCACATCGAGGACGATGACGACAGTGATCAATCAAACGATCTCCCGCCACCGCTGCCATCCTTACCTACGGCCGGCTCAAGCTCAAGCTTTTCAGCGATAAGCAAGCCTGTGCGGTGCTCCAGCGCTCCAGTCCAAAGCAAAGTAATCACAGACCAGCTCCAGAGGTTCGAAAAACACTTGGATGACCTGGAAGGATCGTTTGACTTACGCAGCCCTTATCTCGCCGGCGTATTGTCGAAACGTCCTTTCGGTTTGGCGCTGCCAAATTTGCTATCTCATTTCATCTGCGGAGTCACTGGTTGTGGCATCGTGCTGCAGGCAGGCGGTGGGCTGCCAGGAGTCGCGGCATCGATCAATGGCTGGAAGATCACATGCCTTGTCCACATTGCCGCGCTGAAAATTTCACAACCTCGACCATCAACAACTTACCCCTGACAATAACTAAGGCCATTGATTAGCTTAAAGAGCATGCTGGTGACTTTAGCGCTTTTCAAGTGAAGTGATGGAAGCTTTTTCCTTTTCTTGTTCTGGTGATAAATTATTTCTTCTGACCAGCTTGTCATCTCTTCCAGAAAAGGTTGTTTTCATTTTTTTTTCCTATTATGGTAAATGAGTCATTTTGCTAGGTGTACAACGATATTTTCCAGTTAAGAATGTTTGTGCGTAACAGCGTCTCTTCCTCCTTTTCCTCTTCTTCTTCTTCTTTTCCTTCTTCTTCTCCTCATTTCTTCTTCCACTTATTCTCCATAAAGATAATTACAGGCCACTTTTGTTGCCTTGTCTATCTCGGACAATTTGAGGGTGTCCTGACTCCTAAAATATTTTAGTTTGAGTTAATCAAACAAAAAAAAATTATTTACGTATTTTGCCACTTCACTGAGAAATGAACCTCAAAATAGACGAAGTGATCTAATTCGGTTGAATTGAATAAAAAGTCATTGAAAGATATAGAAAATCATTGGATTTCAGGAAATTTGCAAAATTCATAGCTATGAAGTTTGCAAATTTAGTTATAGGCAGCGATTACACGGATAAAAAAGGATTGGAGATAGGCAGTGTGCTGCACTTGAGTAGGCACCTTTGTACACCTTTGAAAGGTACAGAACAGTACCTACCTTCTTGCCCCGAAACCGTGTTGCATATAGCTTACCGGTCTGTGATGTAAAGGGGGTAGGCGGTATTAGTGACCCATACACCAGGAGATGGTAGGCAGTGTATTACATCGAAAAATGATCGATTGAAGGTAGGTAGTATGCTACACTTGAGCCAATCATTCAACCTAGTACACTCACAGGAGCCAGGATTCTCCTGGCGTTTCGCCAGAAGAATCCTGTCTCATGTGAAATGTACTAAGTAATCAATGTCTCGTCATAATCGTTCAATCTGTTCAACTTGAATGCTCTACCCAACACGCGGACAGAGCAGGAATAGCTGGACCAGAGTGCTTCGCAGGCGCGGATGGCACTGACCTGCCCTGTGCCCCATCAAAGCGGGGAAAGTCTTGATATTCACTAGTCACTATCGCCTCTCCCGTGCAGTTTCATCTCACAGCTGGGTAGAAATTCCTAGAAAACGGCCCACAAGGATAGCTCAACGTTACGCATACGCGACCGACTCGTCTTAACTCATGCACTGGGCCATGCGTATGAAGAGTCGCAAGCCAGCGCCCGGACGTCCTCTCGTCAGCTTGTGAACATCATCGCAACGTACCTTGAAGCTTCGTTATTTTTCAACTTTGGAGTTTTCAAGATTCAACGCTCAAACCCAGTCAAAGGTGAGGAAGCCAGTTCAACCGGTCCGTGTTTCGAACTGCACCGTGTCCCTACTAGACAGATACCGGCTGATATCCGCGGTTTTTCCGCTTCAGCCCTATCAGATATCCTTTTGAGTGCGCCCAGAACTTGGCTGTGGACAGAAAACCAAGGCTAGGAGATCGAGATTGAGGAGAATGCAGACGAGCGCGAAGGACGTTGTCTGACGTAATGCGTGAAATCCATTCCTGCTGTCACCTCTCCATTGGAATGTCCCGCGTCTTCTTCATGTTTTGTTTTCAGATATTACGCGGGACGCTCGAACAAGGGATACCGCACGCTCAAACTGTCAGGACGACCCGCCACGTGGATCGTTACATATCGCCTGCTCAATGGAATGTCCCGCGCTACCTCCCTGTACGTGTGTGCTCTCGCGTAGGCCACGTGTACTGAAATTTCCTGACATTCGTTCAAGAACGACCAAGGTCTATAAAAGGACCAGGATCGACATGCAGGTCGTCCAGGGAGTCTGAGCGCGGAGTATCTCTTGTTCGAGAGCGTCCCGTTCAAGTTTGACTATGGCTGCTGTAGAGACGCAGACCAACGTGTGTAGTGTTTGCCTCGGGAACTTTCACGACGCCCGAGTATTGCCATGTCTGCACAGCCTGTGTAAGACTTGTGTTGATCAGTTAGCAGTTACGGCCACTGACGCAGAGATTTCTTGTCCAATTTGCCGAGCGAGTGTTCGCCTCTCGCCTGACGGAGCGGCTGCCCTTCCGAAGGACGAAGCAATCGCACGGAAACCTGGTGGCGAGTCATGGCAAGAGTGCATTCTCTGCCACGGCACGACGAAGAAGGCATCGACTTGGTGCAAGAAGTGTC
>JAOWAR010126530.1:0-10000 GCA_028571005.1 Clathrina lutea | reverse complement strand
TTGTGTCACTGTAGCATGAGGGGATGAATATGAGGCTCTAAAGCTCAAGCCGAAGAACAGATAAATGGAGGTAATTAGGAGCCATAGAAGAACACGGCAAAGGTGGGACCGGGATTAATTGTTTTGTGCCCTTTTCAAGTTACTGCCACGGATTATCCGTCTGCCAGCTCTTGATGTGGTACACTGTACCCAGGAAGTCAGTCTAGGGTGAAACCGGGGGGGGGGGGGTTCCAACATTTTGTGGAGGGGTAAGGCACAATCGACCAACAGAAAAATATGAGTGCTGCTTTAGCCACCTTGAATTTCGCTTTTCCAGAGGAGTGTGCCCCTGCACCTCTACGTTACTTGACCTTTGGGCTTGGAGGTGGCCCTCGGCCACCCCTTTTAACCCTCCCCAAATAGAGAAAAACCCAACAGGTCTGGGCGATTACGATGAAATCCTGCCGAGAGCTACATCACTGTCAGAAACTAGAAACATGTCCCTCTCTTCTATTTTTGAAACAGTTTTTCGCCGTGTATTGTGGTAAGGAAAATTACAGTCCCTCCTCTGTCTCCTCCCCTCACCTCTTCACTACCCTTCTCTCCCTCCCCTTCTTCTCTCCCTCTGCAAGGAAACTGAAGAAGAAGCTTGAGTTCTCATCTGACTTGGCAGCTGAAGGCAGAAACCCATATTTTGCATGAATTTGGCAGAACCCACCTTTGCCACGAGCTTTCTGCCTAGAGGAAGTCAAATACAAGCAGTCCAATTTGTCGGCAGCTTTCCTCGAAGCTCGTTGCGACAATGCTGTAGGGAGAAAATTGGCCACTTGTCAAGTGAGGCATAAGCAAGGAGAAAATTTAATGATAAGCCTTGACTTGCTCAAACCTTTTAGTGGGAAGTTTTTGTGTGTTTTCCTTGCATTATGCCTAATCATATAGAAGAGGTTCGAGCTTTGGATCATGATGTAAAGTGAGCGTTGATCAGGGCTGTAAAACTGACGGAAGTCAAGGGCAGCTTGTCTGAAACTTTGTAAATATGCGAATTTCTGAAGATTATGGTCACTGCCAACGCTTGAAAACAATTAGGAGAAAGGCACTGATATTCTAAAACGTGAATAAAGCATGTCTAGACATAAATCACACACCTGTTGGTGGTGCATAGGCCAGGAACTGTTTGCCTAGGCAGTCAGTCAACACCTCTACGGGTGTGCAATGGCCAAAAATGCGAGAGAAGACAGCTTGAACCGCTGAGCTGTTATGCTTCCAAGCAGACATTAGGGCTCTTAACCCCCGCCGGGGAAGAGTCAAGACAATTCGAATACTGCCCAGAAAAACATTCACTTCAATTTCGCTGTGATTGATTCTCAGAGCCTTGCTAAGCAGAGATTGAAGTCGATCTTCCAGATAGGCCTCTGACTGGAAGTCCCCAAGCTCACCCTTCACGACAGCAAATGCCATGCAAGTTTCATGCTCTGCACAAGAAACCTCACCTAGACAGGAAAAGGCCGAAGGAAAAGAGAGTAAGGGGGTGGCAGGAGGAAAGATGGAGATGAGGAGGAGGTGGAGAGGAAGAGGGACCAAGAGAGATGAAGTTGGAGAGAGGGACATCAAAGGAGAAAAGAGAGAGACGTAAATTATCGGAGGACGGAGAATGCTGGGTGAGGGAGAGCGGGAACATCGAAATCAGAGAAAGGAAATTTATGGGAGAAAAACGGGCGGTGGTGAGATGGTAGAGATCGGCTTGAGATTTAGCTCTTTGCCAAGGGCATTTTGACCCATACCTGGATGGCATAAATTTTGATTGAACAAAAACCACTCTACACAGCTGCCTTTTTTTTTTCTTTCACCACACTGGCATGCTTACCACGACCACAGGTCTTGCGAAATCGAACATTCTCAAATTTGTAGTGGAGCTCATCAGCCAGCCATTGTCGAATGAACCTCAGCCTCATCTTTCTCCTCACCCATTTCCGCTTGTCCACGTAAACCGTTACACACCGGCTCTTTTCTGCAAAAACTAGAATGGAAATAGTGGCACTAGTTATAAAAGAAAAAAACATGAATCAAATCCTTTTCAGTATTAGAATAACTTTAGTATGTTTTAAAATATTGTATTAACAGCAATATCCCCGTCCGTCAGAAATTCACTTTTTCCCCTCTCATAAACTCTTCGTTTTCACAAATTCAGCTTGGTTTCTAAAAACAACTGCTTCACACAAAGTGAGTACACCTAAACATCTTCTGTCTAGTAACGTTCTTTTTTCCTTGATTCCATCTCAGAAAACTGTTACACACCCAACTGTCTGTTTTTAGATTGTTTATTTATGTTTTATGCCATGCAGCATGGGATCTATTGCCTAGACCTTAGGTCGTCCAGTCCGGACTTCTGGGCTGCAGTTTCACATTTGGATATCAGAATCTAAGCATCTAAAGCTTCGGCCGCTCACATGCATGCATGTATGCCATGGTGTTGCATGCGTTGCACATGCATGGTCGATGCAATTTTGCGCCGCGTTAGATACATCCATTTGTGTGATGAGATCAACATTCAGAACAGAAAACCAATCAGCTGTCAGGAATTTCTGCACAAAACTTGATTGCGAATTGGCCCAAAAGTCCGGCCCGGGCAGCCTAAGGACAATTTGTGTCTTGCAGAATGAGTCCTTCAGATTTATCTAGATGGGCACTGGTGGAGTTTGCGCGAGAGTGGACACCGAAGACTCGGAGTCTTTCGGAATTTGCTGGAAATTGAAGTTTGAGGTCGCCTTCAAGTGAACGTAGCACGCTGTCCCTGGCTGTTTGAATCTCTGTATCTGACGAAAGACAGATGACCTGCCAGGGTAGACTTCCAGAAGCTGGATTAATGCAGTCAGTTGTTGAACGAGGTCTAATAGCAGAGGCGGTTTGTGGGGAAGGTGCTGGAGACAGGGTAGTGACAGTTGAGTTTACAGGAAGCTGCACTGAGGTTTGATGAAAGCCTGGTGGATGACTGGGAGCTTTTTGTCTATTTTTGTGCTAGTTTCAAATATGTGTCAGAGCATTTCCTGGCAGGGAATGGTTGGCTTTCCAAGTTTGATTGGTAAACAAGGCCCTCCCCAAACACACAGCAAGATAATTTTTTCAAAGAATGAACTTCAAAAGCCACACCGCACCACCTCCAAGGAGGAGAAAGGAATGGCCTCTTACCTGTCGATCTATCTGAACTCGACTGCCATGAATCAGAGTCGCTTAGGCTGTCATCACTCAATGGTGGCCTATCTTGACATGCTGCGACTGGTGGACAGGGTGATGCTCCTCTAGAAGATCTACGACCAGAAGCCACAGGCTGTGATGAAACCAGTTCCTCTGCCAGAGAAATACAATGAACAGTGCATTCAAATGCCAATCCTAAAGTTCTTGTAAGTATGCACCTAAAGGTTTGCACGACTGCTCCTGCTCAATTTTAAAATAATGGGCGCCTGCGAAAATTAGCAGGCCAGTCTCTGGGTGTGCAGAAATATTGCACAACAAGCATTGTGCACTGCAGTATAGCACTTGTTTTAATTACAGTCGAATGCCATGGCAGGCTCGAAAAGGGGTCGAACATACTCTTCCATAATTATTAGCCCTGCAACCAGGGCATGTGCATGGGAATGTCACAGAGTGACTCTGAAGCTTTCCTTTCAATCGGTGATTAACACCAATTGCACGAGAAAAGGGTGGACAACTATTCTAGACCGATCTTTTCAAAAGTAGAAGAGGCTTTGCAAAGGTCAAGCGTTTCACAGCCTTGGCTTGTGGTTTTTGCGCTCAGTCAGATCTTCCGGAACTGAATCAAGTGTTACCTTTTTAGAACTCATGGACTTAGGGCAGACAACACCTAGCCTTTAGGGAAGTTCAACATGGCCGCAGTTTGACTTGAAAACAAGAAAGCAAGCCTTGGGGCAATCAGGTATAAACAGCATGAACTAAAACGAATGCTTTTGTCTCTGGCCAACAATGAAAACGATGAAACTAACATCGCCAAACTTTCTCAGGCCTGAAAATTGACGGCTACGAAGACTAGTTTATTGCTCCCAGTCGAACATAACTTGATGGCCACTATGATGAGCGCTCATGCACCACTGGAGCACAACTGGAGACCAGCCGATCAGGATTCCAGGTGAAGTTTTCTTTCATAATGGCTGGCACACAGCCAGTGCAAGACCAATTTCTACGAAATGTTCTTCCTAGGGAGAATATCTAATTAAAGCAGTTCGCTACACTGCTTGTGCCGATTTATATTTGTTTTCCTCATTTTTACCTGAGGAAATTACATTGACTAAAATTGGATGTTTTTTCCTGGTGAACTGTTGGCTAGAGAAAACTGCTCATTCGATTATGATCACTTACACAACATCGACCAATATTTTAGCTTGAAGACTTGGACAAAATTTGTGCACTTTTCTGACAGTATTAACAAGATACAACAACTTCTAAATCACTTTGCAGTGTATGCGTGAGAACTGCAGGCCACACACACACACACACACACACACACACACACACACACACACACACACACACAGACAGACAGACAGACAGACACACACACGTTTTCATGTATGGGGATGACAACGCCCCAACTCATGAAACATGCCTCGTGTTGCTCTTGTCATTTTTTTTTTCCAACGCTTCACAATGACTTGTATTTCCGACATTTCTCGCTCTTTTTCTTTTTAGTCAGTAATGACACGCACGCACGCTCACGCACGCACGCTCACGCACATGCGCTCACGCACGCACACATGCGCGCGCGCGCACACACACACACACACACACACACACACACACACACACACACACACACACGTGCTCATATGTGACAATGGTGCCATTGAACTTTATCCATTGTGTTACCCTTTCAGTACTCTCCAAAAGCACAAGCCCTGAACTATGCATGGCTGTGTCACTTTCATTGCAGAATACCATGTCTGTTACTACTCATGTCTGCTGTCTTAATACAGACCAGTCTGAACATCTCTAACAGTTACATGGTTATTTAAACATTTACAGCAGCTGCATTGTTGTTCAAACATGGTGTTTCTTGCCTCACACACCTGACCACTTTCCATGAAATAGGTATAAAGTTCTTGTGGAAGAGTCATTTGTTGATCAGCAACAAGGAGGTCTCTCTTTGCGAAAGAGAGACTTACCTGCTTATCAAAACTTGTTGTTGAATGTCTGGCTCATTATGTCTGTGTTCCATATTTCATTCTTGCTTATCAATCTGCCACGTTTCGTCGTCGTTTCCTTATTATATTAGTAGTTTTTTGGTAAGTCGGGGATGGCGTTGTGATGGTTTGCATCCTGGTCTATCCAATATTTATTGAGTCAAACTTGAAATGATCAATTAAACCGAGAGGTAGGGTTATGTTAAATACAGCGTGAGGACAGAAGGGTTTGTTTGCTGGTCATGGGGAGTCTTTTTATATCGTCTTGCCATCGCATTTCCAGGAGGGGAAGTTGACGAGAAGGTTGTCGTTGTGATACCAGCAAGCAAGTGGAGAGAGCTGCTGGTGGCTGACCGCAGCGATCTGGAAAAGGTCTTCTCCTTTCTCATTTGGGCAGGAAGGTCAGGACCATACGCGGAGAAGTGTAGTCAAACTGTATTGCTTGACACCTGTGCTCAATTCGGTCACTTGGGAAGCTGGCTGATTAGGTCGAAGAATTATGATAATCATTTTTTGTTTAGATAGTGGTAGAATCTGCCCTGGAAGTACTGAAATGACACTGACTTGCTCTTGGTTAAAGTTCGCTTCCTTGTGTATGTTATGAAATAGGAAAGTACACTGAAAACACTGATGTGATTTCGCCATGATATGCACACAATATTCAACTTCTCCAGTCAGGCATTGCCTTGTTGTTGTTGTCATTGTTGTTGTTATTGTTGCTGTTGTTGTTGTTGTTGTCACTGTTGTTGTTGTTCTTGTTGATGTAAAGCACCAGTGGATATATTCAGCTGAGCTCAATTGTTTTGCACCAGTGATTTTGAGTAAGCAAACCGTGGTGGTCAGCTCACATGATGCTGTTAGATATCGATGCTGGTGTCTTTATGTCTGTCACATTTCGTTTAGCGGAGTTTATACTTAGGTCAAGGTACTCTGTGTAAAACATCACTTCTCACCGTACTTGCTGACAGCTGCCATCTTGAAACATGTCACACTGAGTACATAATTATCGCTGATCTCGAAGAGGGTGACTGGAGCCTCGTTCGCGACTTCCTTCAAGTGCTAGAGGTATGGTTGTGATGACATCATCAGACCACAATAGTCAAATTTTTACATCTTAATCTTTCGGAACACCATCATGGCCCTGGCCTAAGCAAATCAGGGTTTGCGTTATCGACATACTGTCATGATTGCTGTCATGGTGAATGCTGTCATGGTGATTCTTGCTATGGTGATTCCTGCCATGGTGATTGCTGTCATGGTGATTGCTGTCATGCTTGGCTTGTCATGATCAGGCAGTACAGCCGTCCGGTATGCAAGTTCTGTACCTCATCACACCGTCATCTCGACTCAGCCTCGCAAAGTTCGGAATAAAAGGATTCTTGTCTGAGCTTCCATTCGAGGTGAGAACAAAAGATCTTAACGTTGTATGTTGCACAGCCTGAGTTTGTTGCACAGCCTAAGTATGTTGCACAGCCTGAGTATGTTGCACAGTCTGAGTATGTTGCACAGCCTGAGTATATTGCACAGCCTGAGTATGTTACACAGTGTGAGTATGTTGCACAGCGTGAGTATGTTGCACAGCCTAAGTATATTGCACAGCCTGAGTATGTTGGACAGCCTGAGTATGTTGCACAGCCTGAGTATGTTGCACAGCCTGAGTATGTTGCACAGCCTGAGTATGTTGCACAGCGTGAGTATGTTGCACAGCGTGAGTATGTTGCACAGCGTGAGTATGTTGCACGGCCTGAGTATGTTGCACAGCCTGAATATGTTGCGCAGCCTGAGTATGTTGGACAGCCTGAGTATGTTGCACAGCGTGAGTATGTTGCACAGCTTGAGTATTCTGCACAGCCGGAGTATGTTACACAGCCTGAGTCTCACATCAGAGCGCGTTATGTTGATTCTAGTGTTGCACTGAGATAAATGACATGCAGGATGCAAAAGTGTCGTTTGTACAAATTTGAACTGTGTTTACTCTGGAAGAAAATCAGTTTTATCCCTTCCCCCTCTCTCTCTCTCTTGCACGCTCTTGCTCTCTCTCTCTCTCTCTCTCTCTCTTTCTCTCTCTCCTTCCCTCTCTTTCCCTCTCTCTCTCTCCCTCTTGCAGGTGGTGCTTCTGAACAATAAGAAGACTTTACATACGTACATTTCTCCATCCCAGCTGCCACAAGAACTTGATGGACAATTGGATTACAATCACAGTGACTGGGTATCACTTCACCTAGTAAGAAATTGTCCCAGTTTTGTCTGATTACTCTATCCTTTTTGTTGAACATTTAAAATTCATATCCCCTTACCCCCACATTCCTTCATTTCCCTTGATCCCTTTCCTTCCAATCTCTCTCTCTCTCTCTCTCTCTCTCTCTCTCTCTCTCTCTTTCTCTCTCTCTCTCCCTCTCTCCGTCCCATCTCATAATCAGCAGTCAGTGGGATCATTTCAAACTTTTGGATCGACACTTTCAGATGATAATGTGTTAACTGTTTCAGGAAGTTGAAGTCGTTATCGACGACTGCCAGGCGCAGGCCAAACATCTTGGGCACATCAGCGAAGGCTTCAAGGTGCTGGCAGTGGCAGGCAATTCTGAAAAGACAAAATCGTTGATCAACCTCGCTCAAACAGAGGTCTCGCGACACTGCGATGTTGCCGCTGCTACTCTTCGCCGAGCAACAAACCTGGTTACAGCAGCTCGGCACATTCCAAGCAGATGGCAGATTGCGCCGAGCACAAGGCATTTCATTGGTTTGACGCAGCGTGTTAAAGACGAGGCAGCAGGGCTGCACCGGATGCTGGATGTCACTCAGCAAGAGTGGAAGGTGCGGAAGGAAGTTCTGGAGGAAGGCCACAACTCACAAGTGTTTCAGCAGACAGCAGAAGAGGTGGGATTCCAATTGTTCTGCTAGCGCTTATTCTGTCCTTCATGTCCACCTCTCTCACTCTTTCTCACACACTCACTCTCTCTCTCTCTCTGTGTCTCTCTCTATCTCTCTTTCTCTCTCTCTATCTCTCTATCTCTCTATCTCTCTCTTTCTCTCTTTCTCATGCGCGCGATGTTAATTAATCTTCTGAATGTATTCTTTGCTGTCAATGTCGCGTCCCTTCGACTTTTTACTTATCTCGACACACCGGTCTCATCATGGCTATTCAACATGTGCATTCAATTCAGGACCACCTGCAGGGGCGGTGCTCTTGATTATGACTGGTGTCAACCACAGCTCAGGTTGATTTGAGAGAGAGATAGACTAAAGACTGCAGAGCTCAGCAAAGTCACCTTCCATGTCAATTGATCGTTGGAATTGTGTCTTTAAACAGGCTATTCGGCTTTTGAAAAGCCGTCAGGAGGAGATCAGGAGACTCACTGATGTGGTAGGCGATTCACTGTCATCAGCTGAGCAGCTGGTGACAGAACATCAGACACTTGCTGAAAACTTCCAGGTGAGCTAGTCAACTCATCTTAATTCTATTGCTGTATTTATTATGACCTTATACATACAACGTAGGATCTGTAATATTCTGGAAGAATTCAGGCTCCCAAGCTGATATTCTTTAAAGCTAAATATATATCTTTAAGCAAGTGACGTTGATTCAGACCTGCTCCTGACTGGGGTGTAACTGACAACAAACGTCTTCCCCAATTTACCGGTCTTTGAGTGTATTTTGAAACTATATGTCTCACCAGCTATGCCTCTGGCTTCATTAGTGGTGTTTTTGATGATGACATTAAGACCTAGTTATCCCGCACAGTGCACGTCCAGTTGATATTCGAGGTAGGACTTGAACCTTGTTTTTCAGCCATTCTCATCAGAAGTGTACACGGCACGCATAAAGTAGCGTGGGAGTGACAAAAGCCTAAACTACTTATGAAGACCTAATGTCTCAAGGTGCGGATGCATATGCTGCCTCCAGCACTTGCAGATGGTGTGTAGACCTTCGATGTGACAAGACTAAATCCTCAATGGAGTACATTTCCTGGGACTTTCTTCCAGGTGGAAAGTAATGGTTGATTGATACCCAGCACCCCAGCTTCATGTTTTGCTCAGAGGACCATATCACACTTGTTTTTGTCACACTGCAGCTATGGCCATTTCATGTGAAATGTAGGAAATTGAAGATCATGTTTGATTTCATCTTTTGTGCTATGTACTCTCCTGCTGCGATTGGCCGAAAACCGGGGTTTTCCTCGAAGATTGACTGTCTTCAGAATTTGTTTTTGACATCAGTGATCCTGAATGGGTGTTCATATCAGTTTTCAATCTCACGAGATGAACACCGGTCGTTGTGCATGTCAAGTTTCTGTAAGGAATTGACGACACTTGCTTTCCTTTTTTTTTTTTTTCTTTGCAATTTGGACTTGTAGGAGGAGCTTGAGGATGTTAATCGGATGAGTGAGAAGTGTCGCAATGTGGCCGCTCTCTCATACTGCTATGATCCGCCAGCTCTTCTTGGCTGTGGCGAACAGCTGAAGGCAGTCAGAGCGCAGCTTGAGGCCGACCTGGAGAGAAGAAGTCAACTTCTCAGCACTGGTGTGCAGCTGCACAGTGTAGCAGAGAAGGTAGGATGCTACTCTGTGACTCTTTGGTGTTCTTCGGAAAACGAAAGTCCAGTACTAGCACATACTCCTTTGAGACGAGGCATACTTATGAGATCTGTACACTCCAATGCTCGAAATACTGCTCTGCCATATTTGAAAGAGCCATTGCTTCTATGCTCAAAGGCTGCTGCTTTAATTATGATTGTAAACCAAGGTGGGTTCCCTGTGAATCGTTTTTGTCAGAGTTAAGCTTACCGCCTGCATACCATTGATCATATATATATATATAGCTACCGCATT
>JAOWAR010126419.1:0-11917 GCA_028571005.1 Clathrina lutea | reverse complement strand
GAGAAATACTGAATGTACACAGGAATGCCTGTCCAAGGCAACATGCCAGTCCTCTAAGACCGACAACAGTTGCCATTTTGCCGAGCGGCCCTTCAGGAAACCGAACTGCTCGTCGGGGAGTACATCATGGTCAAAACAAAATCCTGTCAGTTGGTTCCTCGCAAAGTGCTCAAGGTTTTTGCATGGGCAGCTGAGTAGGGCTATCGGACGGTACGACCCTGGTAATGAAGATTCCTTGCCTTCTTTTAGAACAGGAAATACAATGGCTTCCTTCCAAATATCAGGAAATACCCCCTCAGTTAGTGACCAGTTAAATAAGGCTGCCAAAGGCGTAGAGACTTCAGCAGCTGACAACTTGAGCAGCATGTTAGATTTTCCATCAGGTCCACAACTTTTCCATCCATCAAGGTGATGGAGGGCAGCAGCCACGTCGCCAGGAATAAGCTCAGCAAAGGAAAAACACCGGCAAGGCACTGGTGAAGACAATCCAAGTTGTAGCTGTTTACTCTCAGCCATCTGCATCCTAATGCTCTAATATTTTCTTCGCCTTCCAGATGCACTTGGTAATGGCAAGGAGGCCGGAAAGCATGTATTCTAAGGTAAGTTGTCCTTCAAGGTCCTGTCAGCAAGTTTGTGAGTCTTCTGAAACTGAAAAATTGGTCCACAATTTCTTGTGCTCCTTGTTTCGCTAGCATTGCTGTTCAAACTGGTTTTCTTCCGGACCTTTCTTCTGAATTTCTCGTCTCAAGTGAAAATGTGAATTTCTCGTCACAGGATAAAATGTGTAAAATCAATTACTATACAAAAACATCTGTTGTTGCCCACAGTGTGCAACCTCCTGGTTCTTATTTTTTTAGCTGAAGACATCCTGAATATGGTTACTGATCTCTTGCTCCTTAGCTGAAGACGTCCTGAACGTGCTTCTTGACATCCTAGTCTTCAGCTGAAGACGTCCTGAACGTGGCTGCTGACCTCTTGGTCCTCAGCTGAAGACACCCTGAACCTGGTTACTGACTTCTTGGTCCTTAGCTGAAGACATCCTTAACGTGGTTACTGACATCTTGGTCCTTACCTGAAAACGTAGTGAACATGGTCATTGATCTCCTAGTCTTCGGCAGAAGACGTCCTGAGCACCGTTACTGACCTCTTGGTCCTTAGCTGAAGACGCCTGAACATGGTCACTGACCTCCTGGTATTTAGGTGAAGACGTGCTCAATGTGGTTTCTGACATCTTGGCCCTTAGCTGAAGACGTACTGAACGTGGTTACTGACATCTTTGTCCTTAACTGAAGACATCCCGAACATGGTTACTGACCTTCTTGTCCTTAGCTGAAGATGTCCTGGATGCGGTTCCTGACCTCTTGGTCCTTAGCTGAAGACGTCGTGAACGTGGTTCCTGACCTCCTGGTCTTAAGTTGAAGACGTGATGAGCGTGGTTACGAAACCTCGTGGTCCTTAGCTAAATGACGTCCTGGACGTGGTTACTGACCTCTTCGTTCTTAGCTGAAGACGTCCTGAACGTGGTTACTAAACTCTTGGTCCTTAACTGAAGACGTCATGAACGTGGTTACTGACCGCTTGGTCGGTAGCTGAAGACGTGTTGAACGTGGTTACTGACCTCCTGGTCCTTATCTGAAAACGTCCCTAACGAGGTGACTAACCTCTTGTTCCTTAGCTGAAGACATCTTGAACGTGGTTACTGACCTCTTAATCCTTAACTGCAGACGTCCTGAGCGTGGTTCCTGACCTCCTGGTCCTTAGTTGAAGACGGTAGGAGCGTGGTTACTAAACCTCTTCGACGTTAGCTAAAAGAAATCCTGGGCGTTGTTTCTGAACTCTTGATCCTTAGCTGAAGACGTCTTGAACGTGGTTACTGACCTCTTCGTTCCTAGCTCAAGACGTCCTGACATGGTTACTGCCCTCCTGGTTCTCAGCTGAAGACGTCCTGAACGTGGTTACTGACCACCTGGTCCTTAGCTGAAGACGTCCTGAACGTGGTTACTGACCTCTTCGTTCCTAGCTGAAGACGTCCTGACATGGTTACTGCCCTCCTGGTCCTCAGCTGAAGACGTCCTGAACGTGATTACTGACCTCTTGGTCCTTAGCTGAAGACGTTTTGAACGTGGTTACTGGCCTCTCGGTCCTTAGCTGAAGACATCCTGAACGTGGTTACTGACCTTCTGGTCATCACCGGTACTGCCAGGACCCGCCTTCAACATGCAGCCGGATACGATCGCGGCCGATCGCGCACTTTAAGTATACCTTAACTGTGCGCCGCGCATACACCATGTATAAACCTGGCATTAACTGCAGAATAGCGACGCATGTTCCCATTTCGATCGGCCGGTCACGTCACAGCGAACTGAAATTATGCCAGACGAAGAGGCAAAAGAGAAAAGAAGAAGAAAAGCAAAAGGGCATACAAAGAGAGAGAGAGGAAAGAGTTGTGTTCCAGGCCTTTGCTCCGCCTACCTTGTCCTGGCAAAGTTTTTCGACGAAAAATGGCCCGGATCAGAGGGCGTCGATCCGTCTTCCAGGTTTTCGGAGGGCGTGATGTGTTGTCTCAAAGGACAACAACTGAGTGGAAGGAAAGGAAGAGAATGAGAGAGAGAAGGGAAAAAATGAGGATTCCGATTTGCAGCTAAACAATTCACAGCAAGCGATACAACAGCTGACCGAGCAGCTAAACCCCGCCCAAGCGCATACGGATAAACTTGACGTTGCCGGCTGCTGAGTTCGCAGGCCCTCTACTCGGGTTTCAGAAGATGGCATGCAGTTCTCTGTACAAAAAAACTGGCTCAAATCAGTTAAACCTGTATTTCCTCAGCTTCCCAGGTAACTGCGTACACATGATGTGTCACAAACAGCTTCTAGAACCCTTTGTTTGTTAAAGGTTGGAAGAAGAAAGAAGGAAGACCGCCCGTCTTGACGGCCGTACGTGTGCTCGGGGTAATGCAGAGGTCAAGGTGTGTGCGTGTGTGTGTGACATGGACAAGTGCCGACTGAGGGCGAAACACCAATAATGGTGTGATAGATACCTTTCAAACCAATCTAGCGATTGCCAGCCTTCCAAGGGTCAGGTGTGTTGGCACCGCAGTGGGGACCAGAAAGCCTCGTTGCATGCCCTTGTCCTCCGGCCCCTCCCTATTGGCCGTTGGCAGTTATCCCAAATGTATGGGATAAAGTGTGGGTTGGTGGGTGGACTTTAAACAGAAGCTTCCACCACGGACGGAAGAGCAGAATTGGGTGCACTGGGTTACCACAGGGCTATGTGCACAGAACAACTCAAGTCACCTCCAGCAAACATGTGTGTGGGGTCAACAAAAGACAGTCTGCGATACTTTGCCCGAGGGGCATGTTTAGAGATATGTGTATTATGGCCTTGTGCCTTCAGGCAGTAGTGGTAGGACTATGATCAGGGTGTCTTCCTTAGTTAACCTCAATATTCTACCGAAATGGGCCTGAAATTCACAACATGTATCTTGCTATGTTGAGGCGATGCTGATGGACGGTAGTCCAGACTGCAAGCCCAACGACTAAAGTGACGCAGCACAGCAATTGCCACTTTCCTGACGCAAACACCAAGTGCATAACCTTTTGGCTGTCAACGTGAACAAAGCTTTTTCTCCACTTGTGCCTACAGTAGGTGTGTACGCTCTTTAGGGAACGAGTCCAAGTCATTACCTACAAAACTAACATCCCATCCCACTTGTTCGTAACTCTTACACTCACAATCTAACTCATTCACTAACAAACTCGCTCTCTGTCTACCATTTTGTGTGTTTGTCTTTCTGTCTGTATGTCTGTCCGTCTGTCTGTCTGTCTGTCTGTATGTATGTATGTTTCCCTTTCTCTCTCTCTCTTTCTCTCTCTCTCTCTCTCTCTCTCTCTGTCTGTCTGTCCCTCTGTCTCTCACCCGCAGAATTCTAAGAATTATGACACATGCATACATACATGCAAATATATACTTTTTATACTACCTTTCTCAATTGTTGCATTTGGTCAATCCCTTTTCCTTTTGATTAAAACGAAGAGAGCGAACATTGTCATTCATCTCCCCACACCCTGTCTCTCCCTTCCTTTCCCAACACCCTGTCTCTCTCTTCCTTTCTGTCTGTCTGTGTGTCTGTCCGTCTGTCCGTCCATCTGTCCGTCTCTCCGTCCGTCTGTCTGGTTCTCTCTCTCTCTCACTCTCTCTCTCTCTCGCTCTCTTTTTCCCTCGCTCTCTCTCTATCTCTCTCTCTCTCTCTCTCTCTCTCTCCGTTTGCTGATGTCGTTGTCCTACTCCACACTAAGTTCACAAGAACAGCAGTTTATCTCAAAAAATATGCCAACCCCTGGCCAAGCAGCATTGAGGAAAAGTTAAATTATGTAGAAGAACAGGACCGGGACGTTGGTAGACAGGGGTAATCCACATACTGCAACATTTACATACGTCAGGCAGGCTAGACAAAAGCTGGTTTGAAAGCAGAATAATATGGAAGTTTCAAGGAGCAGCCCTTGGATGAACGGATTTCGGCGAGTATAGTGCTTTCTTCCGCGTTATCACTGAAAGGCAGATGACACCAATTAGTGACTTGTTGAGATGTGGATCCTGCTTGTACGGCCACGTTCTGTACCGTCCCCAACCTGCTCCGGGCCCTGTTTCATGCATCTTGACTGTGGGTATAAACGTAATCTACTTGTGTACTGGCCAGGACAATCCTGTCTATGGCCGCCATTTTCGATTTTGACCAGCTGTCTGCCCTTATCCCCCTTCCCTTGACTATATGAGAATACTGGAGAGCAGCCCAATATTATTGGGGACAATTGTGCTCTATTGATGTTATTGACGAACTGTTTTAAGGACCCCCTTGAGGCTATTTTCGCAACCAGAAGAGATATCGCTCTTCCCTTTTCTTTTGCTTGAAAGGCCTTGTGAAAATACTACTTTTTCAAGAGGTTTGGAATCTCTGCCTTTTTTTAAGGCCGCATAAACCCGAAAAAGCTTGAGAAAAGACACATCATGCCGCTGAATTGATTGCAGCTTTCACACTCTGTACGCGAATGATTGTGCTTCTGAGAGATCTTGTGTTTGCCTACAAAAGGGATCTAGCACTTTTTATTATTTTGCGTTTTGACTATTTTATGACTTTCCAAACTTATTCTCTCTATTTCTTGGGAAAGAAATGTGAATATATTCCTTTCCTGGCTGAATTTAAGAAATCCGTAGAGAACTTTTGGAGACAGCAGTATGAAGATCCCGAGTGACAGGTTTGATGGAGATCCGACTTTGTGTTCCCGAGTTAAACTCCCGAGAAGGAAGAGAGATTGAGGTCCGAGAAACAGTGCCTTTTCGGTTCTGGTGCGGATCAGCTTTGTTGTGTTATGCTTTGGGCCAGCGCCTAGCGACGTAGGAATGATACCATCCTTTTTTATCTGTCGCCAGCACAAGCTCGCTTGCCACGTTTGATGAACCGTACGAGCCCGATCAGAGCCGATCTCACTGCACCGAGGAAAAGGTAACGTTACCAAAAAGTCGGGTACAGATCAGGCTACGCATTTATCTGGCCGCGCTTTATGCATGCGTAGCGTTTGACGAAGTCAAGCGCAAGCGACAGCTCTGTGGTGCCTTCGCTGTCAGTTTTCGATGGCCGCATCATCTAGCTTATCTTCAACGCGGAGGAAGGCACTTCGCTCTTTCACTGAGGAGCGAAGTGCCTGTTTACTGGTTCTTCTGCGACTTTCTCCACCCCATCCATTATCGCCCAGCTGTATTTCACCAAACTCTCCTGCTTACTCGGCGGGTCATGTCCATAAGAGCAGCAAATTTGTCGATGTTCGACGCAACACTTCTGATAACGCGAAAAGAGAGCGATGTGCACAGGTTAATATCGTACGGGTGTTTGCCCGATCGACGACGACACAGGGGACCAAACTGCTCAGCGTGCAAGTGAATATGTACCAAGGGTCCCAACTCCGCCGAAGGAAAGAGTTGTAAGCAAATTAAATATTTTAATGGTTGAGAAAGAGAATCACATCTCCTCCACGTTATCTCTCTCTATTTATTTTAATGGTTCTTTTTTTTGTTATGATCCCAACTGCTCCCGCACACGTTTTTATGACATGTGTACGTAATTTCTCATGAGTTGGGTTGACCATGCTTCAAATATTACAACATGCTATGAAATGTCATGTTAACCCGGCCTTAACCCTATCCAAGCCAGGGTGAGGCATTTAGGTCCCCCATCTGGAAAAATGCGGCAGCTTCAGAACCCTGCAAAACTCAGCCAACAGGCTTGATGACTTTTCCTCCCTCTTGATGAAGAGTGCTTTAAACAGCTTTTTGAGGGCTAGGTTGGTAGTGTGTTGCCATGGCAAGCATGCAGAAAGGTTATTGTTTTTCTGCTATTGGTATGGTGTGTACTGCACTATGGGGACGGACAATATAACGAAATCTGTGACAACACATCTCCAAACTTGCGCTTTCCCTGAGGTATTTTCCAGGTTGCTAAAAAAAGCATCCTAGTCCTGAAGGAATTCGCTGGAAGCTTCCACAACCCACAAGCATATCACTTGGCAGGTGGGATGAAAAGTGCAGTAGATTCAGCAAATTTATCACTTTTGCAAAGGCTTGCATGGAGTCACTAGCCTGAGACTGCCTCATATGCACGAGGTTAGCTCTTACCTTATTGGAGAAGCGCTCCTGAAGTGATTGCTTTCAAATGGCAACTTGTGGAAGGAGGCGCTTTACAGCTGAGGAAGCGGTCGACTTTCTATTCGAAAGTTCTGACGACGATGACCTGGATGAGCTCTTCACTGTGGATGAGGTCCACGAGGATATGGACAGTGAGGATTCTGTGGAGGAACTTGTACAGGATTACGAATCGTCAGATGGGGAGCAGACTGCTTCTTAGTCTGGATGTTCAACACATATCTCTTCTCCTCCGCCTAAACGAGTCGAAAAGAATGGGCGGCTGGTGGCTGGAAGAAACAATGCGCTTGACCCAGGCAAACCATGACGACCTTCCTCCACTCAGCATTGAAGCCAAGACCTTCACTGCTTCGCTAGGCCCTTTGAAGAAGAAGAAGAATGTGGACGTGATCCAGTGGACTGAAACCACCAGAAGGTAGACGACAACATTGCTTATACGATGTCCTCAAAGACCAACCAGGTCTTTGCAGCCGAGAGGCGATGAGGGATGCCTTTGATCTATTTTTCTCTGATGAGATGATGGATTTGATTCTGGAGGACACCAACAGAAAACTCAAAGCCACTCTGTTGTCCATGTCAGAGGATGTTCGCCGGAATGACACTCGCCCTTACTTACGGGAGACAGACACGTGTGAGCTGCATGCAGTCATTGGACTTATTTATTTCCGTGGTCTGCTTGGGCAAAATAATCATCACGTTTATCAGATCTTTTCGGAGCCCAGCAGACACCCTGTCTTCGGTGGCACCATGTCATGGTGCCGTTTTTCATTAATCTTATCTCATCTGTGGTTTGACAACTTTCAAGCCCGCCCATCCTGCTGGGAGAATGACCGCTTTGCAGCGGTCCGGCAGATTTTTGATATGTTCCAAGTTGAGTGCTCACGCCACCTGAGCCAAAGCGAGTACCTTTCCTTGGATGAAACACTTTATCCGATGCGTAATAAGGTGTCGGTCAAACAGTACAATCCCAATAAACCGGCAAGATACGGGATGCTTTTCAAGTCGATGAATGACTCCCGTCAGAGCTACACGTACAATACTCTGGTGTATGCAGGGAAATCACAGAAGCTTCCAACTCCCTTTTACGTCAGTTAGACAGAGAATTACATCAAGCAGCTTCTAACACCTCGCGAAAAGTTTGTCTCACTTAAAGGTCAAAACATTATGATGGATTGACTGTACACATCTATTCCGATTGCGAAGCGGCCTCTAGAGCGAAACCTCACGTGCGTTGGAACACTTCAGACAACAACAATTGCCGTTCCGGAGGAGGTGATTACGACGAAGGGCAGGGGGAAGCTGAGTACAAAGGTATTCCTGGAAAGGAAGATGGCAATCTCTGCCTTACCTCCTACATTTTGGCATCATCAAACAGCGTCAAGAATGTCCTGATATTGTCAAAAATGCGTCCGATTCAGGGGATAACCAACGATGATGGCAGGAAGAAGCCCACCATTTTAAAGCTTTATGATTTTACAAAAGGAGAGACTGATGTCCTCGCCCAAAGAATGGCCAAATTCTCCACAAAGTGGAAGTCCCAAATGTGGACAAGAGTTGTGTTTGCCTATCTTCTGGAAACGGCACGGGTCAACGCACGTACAATCTTCGGGATCAGCACCACTGTGTCAGAATTTGATGCCTTCAAGGTCGGCTGGGATTTTGCAGAACCACTGGTTCTGCCTTTTGCTATGCAGCGCCGGCTTCTTGGTCTTCCTAAGAAGACACAAATCAAACTCGCCTTTTGATCGGCGATGCAAACATGGCACAGACGTCTTCAGCAGCGGAACGTGCCACAGAGAAGAGAAGGAGAAGATGCCACCTCTGCATTGATGGCATCTTTGGGCAACCCAGCTACAAGCAGGAGAGGGACGGGCTGCCCAAGATGAAGATGCAGTCCAGTAACTGTGGGCAGACTACCTGCACAAGGCATCTGTTAAGAATCTGTGGTGACTACCTATGACATGGCCAGCAATATGAGTCAAATCGCACGGGTGTGAGGTCGGTCATCGGATTCTTGTCCCTATGACCAACCGTCGAGCGGCCGTGGATGTACCTGTAGCGCGTAGATCTACGCTATCTACATCATGATTTATGGTGCATACTACATTCCGGATTGTACTTTCCACATCGAGCAAGCAGCTGGCAGTGTTTGAAAGCGGCTTTTTTTTCTTTGACGACTTGAATTCTTTGTCACGGATATTCTCCCTTTGCTGCAGATATCTCTTGCTGTGCTAGGAAAGAGCAAAGCTATATGAAGTGGCTGTATTGTGTCTCGGTTGCCGACTCGGCGGCGTTCGTCATTGCGAAGGAGAAGAGATTGGCGACCGACGCGACGCTCGGGAAATGACTTGCTTGCCACCTATTGCAGTCTGAAAAGAAAAAAGCAAAACTGAGGCGAAATTCAAACTAAACTTCTGCTGAACTTGAACAGAAGAATGGCCAGACTCCTATTTTACCGCAGTTGAGGACGGAAACTACCTTGACTGCTTTTCAAACCTCGATCGGCCGGCAAGCGTGCTCGTTCAGTTCGCCGCCCGATAATCATGGCACGATGCTTGGCCATGGCGACCTTCGAGATCAATTCTGGTGACTCAGTGATCATAGGAAGCTGCCAAATTGGCCTAGGGACGAGCACAGTAGTCTATGTCACAGGCCATGCCAAAGCGCAAAGGCTTCATGCGACAGGGCGATCAGCGACTTCGGAGTTAAACTGGCAAGAAGAATCGAAGAAGACGCCGTTCGATGCGCAAGAGATGTATGCGTGACCGGCGCGAGCACATTTTTGCGCTTAATTTCGGCCGGTGTTGTAAATCCCTATTTTCCGTGGATTTTCTTCGCGGTTGTGGAAGACCTGTCCTCGAGGAGTCCTTACGTTTGTGTAGTGGCTTGGGACGTTGGCCCGTTTTGCAGCCAGCCTGGCCCAGAGTGGACGAGTTTCGAGATTTGATCAAAAGTTGTATGTGTCCTTATGGCAAAACCGGCAAGCAGGACGAGCAGGAAGCGTTGCCCTCTGCGGGCGTGAGGAGCACTTCGATCGACGGGAAATGTACGTAGAAGCAATCATTTCAAGTGTCCTATACCAGATTCGTATGAAGTGGCTTGCCTCATCTGTCGTCGTCGGTAAGGGAAAAGCGGGTAAATTTTTTTGAGGGTTTGCCATACATACAGATCGAGAGGAAAAAGAAAGGTCGTGATTTTGGCAAAAAAAAAAAAAAAGAGCGGGCGCGGACTGTACGCGTGACATTGCATTGCTGGCCTTGAGGTTCTTGGCCATGGTAGGCTTACAACAAATGTGCAGGAAACATCAGTTACTGGATTGTACATTGGAACGCTGGAAGTTGGTTTGTTTGTTCTTGACTATCACAGTAATATCTCGCTATCTCTTCCAAATCATAGTTTGCTTGATGGAATCAAAGTTTGCTTTTAATTTTAAATACGAAAGACGAAGCTGGTGATCCCGGTGACTTTTAACTAATATCGATACTTTCTGCTCTTGCTTCTGCATCGTCTTTGATATTTTTTTTGTTTTTTAGCTGCTTGCCTGATGTCTAAGAAGGCCGCAAAGAAATGGGCATGTGGCTAATTGCCTCTACAAAAGGTTGTACGGAACGGGGGTGGGGGGGGGGATGTGGTCCCCCATGGATCTTAGAAGCTCGAAAAAGCCTAGCTTGGATAGGGTTAAACGCTCCCATATGTTATTGTGCCTTATCTTCGGTCTAATATCTAATTTTCGACAGAAACTTGGTATGGGTTTTCATCCCTTCGTAATAAAAATAATTTGATAAGCAGGTTTGCCGACTAGGGAAGAAACCTATGGAATGAGAGGCTACCACTGAGAGATTTGGCAACTTATGAATTATAGCAAAGAGGGTCTAGGAAGACTTGACGTGGATCATATGTGAAATTTCTTCCTAAAACAACCCACGTAGCACTGAAAGCAAGAAGGCAATCGCTGTATGTGCACTCCACATGAAATACCACATGCTCTGTCCATTAAATTCTGTAATTAAACTTTTCGCAATGGCGGAGCATGGCAGTGAACCAATTTTGAGCTCCTCCAATGAAGCCATCCTTATATTCTGCTGTCTTCAAAATGCAAGTAGCATAGTTATCTTTGCTGATTTTTTAGTATTTTGATATTCTTTCTTCGTGCAGTACGGCTCCAACCCAACTGGCCAATGCAGGGAAGAGCACAATGCCGCGGCAGTCATTATGATGTTCTGGAAAAATGATTCGGAGTCGCACAACTGGTTTCTTTGACCTTTTCTCAAGAACCAATTTTCTTTCCTGGTCTTGTGCTAGTGGTGTTTCTCTTGCTTATTGTTCAGTGCTAGGTATCTCCTTTGTTTGACTGTTCTCCTTCATTTGTTTGTTCGCTCAGAGCGTTTTTCAACCGGTTTCTGTAGTGTTTTGTGTTTTTTACTTCTTTGCTCAAATTTTTGTCGGTTAAGACTTGGGTTTTCCGTCTAAAAATGCAAAAACAATTATGTGGAGAATGTACTTTAAAACGTTTGCCTGTGTGTATGTGTTGGCCACCTTGTGATAACTGTCATAGAGCAGTTTTAAAAATGTTTACTTGTTTGCACCTTCCATGTGCAGCTGAGAATATATGCATGACTGGTAATTTACTTTCACACCTGCCTCAGACCATAGGCCTCACCGAAGGCCAACATGACAATCCGCTCCCAATTGTGACCCAACACGGTTTACGTGCCTCGCAAACCCACAACGAATCAATAATGATGGAGTTTTGCAGAAATACATCTACAAGAAAGGAGAAGTGAGTAAGTAGAAAGAGGACACACGGTCACAGGATTGAAGTATTACAGGGAGAGGGGGTATAGATTGAACACAGCCCTTCAGATCCGCCAATCAGGTTTATTCGGTTTGCAGTGCCAAGGATTGAATGTAGTGAGCAAAAAACTCCAAATCCAATTTTCAGGTTCACAGGATTGAAACGTGACAGCTAATAATTGAAATGGCTTGAACTAGGGAGGTCGTGTTATTGCATTTTTACAGAGGTTGCATATCTGTAGGCACTCGCACAGCACACCGAATACTGAAAGACGTGCCATTCGCAGCCTTTCATAAATGAAAAGGATTCCCAAGCTATTGTAAATTGTACACATTTTCCTGTCTGCGGCTCATAAATTTGTACCTGAAGTTATGGTAACCACACGGGCTCGCAATAAACCCTGGTTTTCAGCACATCTCCATCGTCTT
>JAOWAR010126308.1:0-11917 GCA_028571005.1 Clathrina lutea | reverse complement strand
AAAAAAAGGATAAGGGGGGGAGTGGGAGGGGGGGGGGGGGGGGGGGTGGGCCATTTTTCTAATGCAGTCAGTCTCGGCGAATAGTCGGCACGAACGTGGCTGAAATTCCCCCAGTAGACGAGTCCTGGATCTGGCAGTTTCTCTGGTGTTTTCATGCGTGTGTTTAGTAGTGTATTTGTAAATTTTAAGATAGAAAACGACTTTTTTGGGATTTCCCATTCAAGGTTCAATCTGTAAATTTGTTTGGTGGGGTGGCTTGAAATGCCTTAGGGATGCGGCTCTGCTGGGCATCTTGGTGGATCCTTGGTCCTCGCGGTTGTCAGTACTCGGTGGAGTTTCATTTGCCACTCTTCTTGGTTTTGTGCGAAGGCGGTGTGTTCAACAAACAACAAGTAATAAACAGTTCTGTGCTCCGTTCATCGATCTGCTGCTCTCTGAAAAGCAACCTTTTTACAGCTGTGCAGCTTAATGTTTGATCGTGTATCAGTTGTGTGATTCGAGCCTCTTTGAAATTATACTTCGTACTGTTGTGGCATCGAAGTTGAAATAAAAATACTGCTACTACTGGCAAGCTTGCGTAGTTCTATCAGCAATCACACAATCCCACCTTTCCTTGACATTGCTGAGGCAACCCAAGCAATGTGTAACCGACAACCACGCTGTAAACACAAAACAGGCCAAAATTCTTTTTTTCCCCGAGGGCTTTTGTTTGACGACAAAGCCGAGTGCGAAGTGTATAATGGATTTCAACTAGCCCACAGACCGAAGACGTACCAAGACGTGAGAATGTATTGTGTTGCTGCGGTGCACGACTGCTGGGGCAGGGGCGGGATCGCGACGGGATTACAGACAAAGAATTTGGTGCTAGTCGAAGCAGAAAAGAAACCTCGTGCTTTTGGCCTAAATGAAGAAGAGGACTTTTAACAAATGAATAAAGTCCGTCATCATCCGTTAAGATTGCTTGTGTGTGCAAATGATATCATGGGTATGAAAGTCTTCAGTAGCTAAGTATACATGGTGTTATTTGCCGCTGAATTAGCGCTCGACTGAAACTAAGAGACTCAGAAAGGAGTCGATGAAGACGGACAGAGTAGGAGCAGCACTTTTGTCAAGTCCTGCAAGAACTTTCGCAAGAAGCCGACTTGTTCTCAGGACAACCGACTGAGAATCCAAGTCCGACATCCTGTTACGGGAGTGCGCTTTGTCCTCCCGAGTTATTGCCAGATTCTCCAAGAGGCAGAGATTGCACCTTTTAGTTCCGGATCTGCTGGTCATCGGCTGAGGCTCTTCTGCGGACATAAAGTCCGAGGCTTGCCCGCAACATTAAATCCATGCGGATGTGCCTTGAGAGTAATGTGCATGGCTCGTATATGGTGTCACAACTATACCTGGTGGTTGTACTAACTATTCTTTAACGTTCAGCTCCATCAGATCGGTGTCTTATTGCTGGGTATATATCGACCGTCGCCAGTGGACACCTCTGCCCGAATCATTGCCAGTCGCGCTTGTTGTCTGACAATTACACGGGGCAGTGCGCCTTGGTGCTGGAGCTTCTGGGCTCATTTGACTTCTGCCTGGCCTTTGGGTGTGTCGCTGTTGCTTTGATCTTCTTGTTGGACTGGCCTGGTGTTCGGACCAGCCTCGTATGCGGCGCTCGCGTGGCCAGGATGCAATGTGAGAGGCAGGGAGGCAGGTGTGAGATGAAGTACTTGAGCCCACCCCGCCACCATTTTCTATCCTCTACCCGCCTCCGACTAGCCAGAGCATGAACGCGCTACGGTTAACTATGTGCGATAGCTTTCTCCAAAGCTGAACTTATGAGCGAGAGAGCAGTCGAGCAGCAGTATTTCATGCCGTTTTACGCCATTGCTTACGGTGGTCGCGTGGCTGTACACAGCTGCAGCCCGGGACAATTTTGGGAAGGCCCCCAGAGCCCTGTATGTGACAGGATTACGGTTTTTCATCGTCAGGCAGCCAGGACTATATTCCACGGTAGTCGTGGTATTAACAATTTACAGCCTAAACAGCGGTCGCGGACAGCTCAACTCATGATCTTCGGTACGACAGCTGTTATAACTACCACCATCATCACGGCTGCCTGGGCAGGGGACTGATCAGGTGATGCAATCAATAAGACTCGCATCATCCAAACATGGCCATGAATCGACCTACAAAGTTGCGCACCTGCTCGGCCTGCCACACCACTACTCGCGGGGATTCCCGAAGGTGTATGTGAGCTCTGGCAGTCAGGCTGCTTCGCAGAAAAAGGAGAAGACGGGTAGCTCAGAGGGCCAGAGGGTGAACGCCGAGAATCAGAGCCGGTCCGGCCGCCGCGAAAACATTGACGCGCCGCAGCCCGCGATGGCAAGAGCAATCAGAGGATGTCAGAGACAAACTGTTTAGTAGTTCTTTAGTCCTGCTCGGTGATTTTGGATCGATCTCTAGAAACGATTTTTTTCCAGAGCAACACCGGATAGGGCGGTGCCCGGAAAGATCGCTTCTGCTGAAACATGTTCCACGCGTACACCAACTGATCGTCTGGTCGCAAGAAAAACGCTGCTCTATGCAGGTGCGGGGGTGTGGAGGAGGAGGTGGACCCGTACCATGGCTCGACCCATCAAAGGTGCGGATTTGACGACACGATATGTAGGAAAATGGCTGCCTGCAAAGCTGCGAAGGCTCTCCACAATTTCTTGTTCAGCCTTGCGTGTCAAGGTAGGTTGACAGGTTGCAATTTCCATCCGTCCAGCTTCAGTGGAGGTTTTCTCAGTTCTCTTGCCCCGAGGAAGGGGAGAGGGAGGGAGAGGAAGGGGAGAGGGAGGGAGAGGAAGGGGAGAAAGGGGAGAGGGAGGGAGAGGAAGGGGAGAGGGAGGGAGAGGAAGGGGCGATATACTAGCTTAATTCCTGACTGTGTGATACACGCCGCGAAACTGCGGGAAAGGGGATAGGAGATGTGGAAACCGAACTGCGTGTTATGGTCGTTATCCTACTTTGTGATGGTGTGTCCCACTACATCACGATGCTCACGGCCATCTACAGCTGAAACCTGCCCGTATTCATTAAAAAGATTTTCGCTGACGTCATGCAGCATTACGCTGCCGATGTGCTCTACTTCCAGAGTAATTCTTTCAAAAGGGCGAGCTTTCAAAATGCGCATGGACTGTTCATGTGGATGCGTCGCGTATGTGCGCATGTACACTGTATGTCGCGGAACTTTGACCACAAAAAAAACAAATCAGGAGAGCACAACGAGCAAGAATTTTTTTTTATTTGACTCCGGAATACCGACGAAAGAATAGTAACCAAGACCAAGACCGAGAACAAGAATGAGAACAAGACCGAGAACAAGACCTAAAACAAAAAGCCAAGTCTCCTCCAGTATAAGAACGAATGACACAAAATACATCTGCTGCAACGCAAAATGTGCAAATGAAATTATTTGGCTTTCAACTGTTCTTTACAGCTGACAGCTGTAACACTCCCCACCAAGCCAAATGATCGCAAAGTCAACCATTGATACAGGCATACCAAAATAAGAAATAAACACTTAAGGTCCAAACGTTTGGGTGGGCGCACCTCCCTGGTTCTAGTGCCAACAGTACGCACAAAATGGTGCTGATTCTCTCCGCTCATATTTGGCCAGAGAAACCTCAAGAAGTGGCGATCTTCAGTCCTCGTTAAGACCAATCCTGAAAAATGCCGCTGATCAACAATTAAGCTTCTTGGGAAAGGCTGGCCATGTCTGAGAGTTAACAGGCGCTTCCATCTCCCAGAGGACTTCAATTCTTGATTAAATGAAGTTCATCTTCACAAAATCACCGTTTGCCTCAGGATGTGGCAGTTGGGCCGGACAGGACCCAGCCAAAACAAGTCTTCTTGGCCACTTCACCCTCCAGAGCCTACTTTTCTTGAAGGAAGTGATTTCCATAGTCCGCCCAATAAGGATCTTAATCTTCTTCGTGGCGAGTTTCTCATCAGCATCACTGATCAGTATCTCTCGTCTGTGCCATTGCTGTACCGTCTCCAATGGCACAGGTGGGATCTGCAGGTCAAACTTGTCACATACCATAACCTCCACCAGATGATACGAACCTTTGCAGTCAACTTACGTTAGCTGGTGAGTGTCCACGTCAGTAGTCTCATAGGCGGTACCGAGGCCTTGGATGGTCATCCGAACATTTTTAACCTTGGGGCATTGACCTGATGTATGAGATCAGCAGATACGAATGAGACTTGCGAACCGTGATCGATGAATGCCCGTTTTCGCCAACCCAGTGGACCCAGGCAGGACGCAGTTGAATCGCCAGAAGACTGATTGTAATGTCAAAGTTCAAAACTTATAGAAGAGTAGAGATGAGTACTAACTGTGTGATGAAGTGCATGTGCATGGCAAAAGTAATTAAATCCATGTGTGAAGTATTTAGGTGCAGCGATAAGAGGTGCAATTGGCTTTTACTAGCAGTCATTATAGTATTACAACACCCATGTTGGGTATCGAGGGCCGTCAGCACTAAGAGCATCAACCACTGCCTTCATCAAGTAAACGTATGAGGGCGTTGATGGGCGAAGATAAAACCGGGACAAGACCAAGTTGACCTTTGTCTGCTCATCCTTGTGTTCATCCTGCTTCTGAGAAGTAGACATCGCTGTCTCCAGCTTGGGCTTTGCTCCCATTTCAGTTCTGTGCAACAAGGTTTATGGTGTTTAGGCCCCCATGGGACACACCGCTTTGATGACTTGCAGTCGTTCACTAGATGCCCAGATCGCAGACAGTTGAAGCAAAGGCGGTGCTGAAGACCAAATGGCCTTTCCTGAGCAGAAATATTCCACGCCTGCATACTGTCCACGGCAGCTGGTTGGCGTTAACAGAATCTTCTTTTGTTTCATTTGAAGACTTGTATGTCCTGCCTTGTGGCCTTCCATGCGCTTCTTGGTATGCCATCGCGGCTTCTTTAAAGTCCACTAACGTCATGCCTGCAACTTTCCTCTCCAACAAGACGGTACGCATGTCAGTGCTGCAATTGTCAAGCAGTAAGAAAGGACGGTGTTCAAGTCACAATTCACCGACTGCCAAATGTTCGAATTGTTCAAAGTGGCACTCACCACGAAGGCAAAACTGCCTAAAAGACTCGCTGCCTTGTCGCAACATAGTCAAACTTCGCCAAAGGGCTTCAGGTGTCTTGCCGTAAGCCGATAGAACTTCCTTCTTGATATCCTGATACGAACCTCCGAGGTCGACTATCTCGTCCAACTTCGTTCCAGTCACAGACGTTCTGAAAGCCAGTGGCCATCTCTTCATCCAAGCCATTTTGACTGACAACGCTTTCAAAGGTCGAGAGCGGGGACCTGTTTGAGCACCTCGCTTGTAAGGTGAAGCGAACTTTTTCGATTCCTCGACCCGTTGTAATTCCAGACGCAACCTCTCCAACGCCAACTCATGCTCTAGCTTATTCTCGAGCTCCTGTCGAGCCTCCCGCTCCCGTTCTTGTTCCTGTAAGAGCCGCTCTCGCTCGAGCGCTTTATTGAGGCGTCCCTCACACTTGAAATCTTGCTGTTCCTTGACGAAAACTGCTAAGTTTTGGCAACACAATCCAAGTGCCTTACCAGCTTCTACCAACGCTAGAATTCCAGTTCTCTTCACTCTCTTGGTCTTCACTGGAGTTTCCCCGGCGCTTTGATGCTATATCCGCAGACTTACTCTCTGGGAAGTCCACTTGCAATCGCGAACTTGTCTTGGGTATCTGCTGACCATTTGAACTTGGTCCTTCCATTTCGAATCCGTGATAGTCACTTTTTCCAGGCTGAAAGACAGTCCTGGCACGGTCGCCAAAAAAGTCAAGGAACACCACGAAAAAAAGAGGGCACAACGAGTCCGAAAAATTAATCTTTGAATCAGGAAGACCAACCGAGACAGAGACCGAAACAGATACCGAAACGGAGACCGAAACAGAGACGGAACGTGTCCCGACAGGAGAGCGAAAGACAAAGGAGCGAACGACAGAAGTGCGACGACAGCAGCACTAATGCCAAAGAAACGAACTGCCAAAGGAACGAAGTGCTATAGGTGCGAATGACGAAGGAGCGAATTACAAAAGAACCGAAAGACAAAGGTGCGAATAAACTGCGACAGGGGAGCGACGAAAAAAGGTGCGAATAAACTGCGACAGCGGAGCGACGACCACTATGCGAACGACTTAGAGTTGACAACGGCTAACAAGCCCGGCTCAAGAACAAACGCCTTCCGAGACTCGGCAATTCGCAAGGCACCAGACATTTTAAACACACTGCCAAGTTGAACAGAGAACGAAACAGAGACCGAGATCAAGACTTAAAACAAAACGCCAATCCGCCACTTATAAGCACGAATGGCACAAAATACATCGATATATCTGCTGCAACGAAAAATACATGTGAAAGTGCAATTATTTGGCTTTCAACTGCAACTGTTCCTTACAGCTGACAGCTGTAACACTGTACGTGTCGCGGCTAGATTGCAATGCCAACGTCAAGGGCATGGTCTGGGTGCGTTGCTCGTTTGGCGGGAAAGGCTGAACCGTTTACAGTATTCCAGAGCACGACTAAGCTGCAGGGAGGTCCTACATGTACTCATCGAATGCGACCAAGCCAGCTGGCGTTGTGGCCATGGTCCCGCGGTCTTCGCCGGTGCAAATGTACGTCGCGCCGTTTCGTCATCATCATAACGATCCCACATAACGTACACGAAATTATTCATCGAATGACCTAACGTAACCTAACCTGTCATATGAGACCGCGACGATTCAGTTTACGATCGGACTCACGCTGAGCAGTCACTTTCTCGTGTACGACTCACCTAACCTCTCTATTACGGCGCACGATCTCACCTTTCCTTTGCCCGCTCAGGTGCATTGTCGTGCTACTCCCTCAGCGATATGGACCGTTATGTCATCAGTGACAGCACGTCGCTAGCAAAATAGGGTTCGACCGTTCTGTCTCCGTGATTCTCGATGCTTGAACTCGTCCGAGCGCAGGGGGTTGGGTGGGGGCAGAGGCATTGCGCTGCTTCTCTTCTTTTCGTTTCCGAGCATGATGAAAAGCGAAGAAGGCAGCGGCGACGTTGTTTACCGGAAACAAGAAGAGAGCCTCTCTGTTCTCCTCTTGCTTGCACGACGAGCACTACTGACAGGCCGAGTTACGTTACGTCAGGTGGTAAGACCGAAACTCGTGCACGACAACTGCGATGTCTGGAGTGAGTTTCTTGTCACGGTTAGCGGCATGCCGCGGTGGCGAAAGCCAGAAATCTTCTCACAGAGTATGAGTGAAATGTGCGTCCATGATGCTGTATAAAACATGTACATGTACGCGCAGAGCCAGGTGAACACGTTTATTCGAAGAAAATTTCTTGACGCTCAAAATCCGTGCCGAGACCGGGACTCGAACCTGCGGCACCAAATAGAATCACCTGACTTATCCGCTACGCCATCACGTCATCCTCAAAAAGGATGGGCAATGGCACAGTTTCTAGGTCAGGCTATCTCGTCCACCCAGAAGTCTGCGGTCTGGAAGATGGTAGCGACCGAGCACCGGAAGGTTAGCACGTACTACGTGATTCGAACCGATTGTATTTCTCCGTGCAGTCACACATCCTTAGAACACGTTTATTCTCTCGCCTCGTCAGCCTTGCGTCTGTCGCACCGGAAGCATTATAGAAGTGGAGAATAAGAGAAAGAAGGCCGTCGCAAGAAGGTGTCACCAACGGCGCCCGGCATGCAGACTGTTTGACGGTCAGTCCTGCATTGTGGGATGTCCGCCACCCGGCCACCACGATGTCTGCTACTCAAACCACGCCACGCCGGACGGGGGCGAGACTACGAGCGAGTGGGATATGATTTGCGTGTGCCTCTCGGCTAATGGGTTCAAGGCCCAATGCTGTACTGGGTTCCGTTGCAAGGCTGTCTAGTTCTAGCACGCTGGAGCGAATCCAATACCTTCAGGGCGTTTCTCACAGCACAAAGGTTAAAGAGATCGCCTTGCCAGTGAACACCTTTGCACAGATTCATTCGCACTGATCTACTGTCCTTCTTGTGTTGTTGTTCGTGTCTTGCAAGCGCAGCAACGATCAACCGCAGGCCCAAGTGCCAGTTGGTAGGTGGGTGTGATAAGGGGATTCCCCGACGGATAATGTTCAGCACTGCTGGACTTCCCATCGCATCGGCTGTCCGGGCATTCACGAAAACATGCCGCAGCCTCCGTCCCGTTGAGAGACATATCTGCATATGACGGCTTATCATGATTATGATACTCTTGACACAGATGCTGCCCCGTTAACTGGGAATGTGGGAATGTGGGAATGTGGGGCTTTTCTTTCATGACAAATAAACATCATGAAACCAGGTCGCTCCCCTCTAGATCCTCTGCGGGCTTTTTCAGCACTTCAATCACGGCTTGGGGAATGGGAAGGCAAACGAAAAATTGCTTTTGTGCGCGGACCGATTTGCGCATGTCGTCAATAGTAGACTGCTTCTGAATGTTTCTAAATGTTTCGTTTGCTGGAGTTGCGTAAGCATGCAGCAGTAGTTGATGGAAAAACTACAGAAAACATGATTGTTCAGCCGCAGCTATGACGAACGCGAGTTACAGTAGTTGAAAAGCCGAATACTGACACTCGAAATGCTTCAATAGCCGTAGATACTTGAGCTGGCGTCCTTTTCCAGAACTCTTGCATGGACGTCCGCCGGCCTTGCGATCTTTCGCTAATCCGCTAATGCGTTTTTTTTTTTTTTCAAATTATCATTAAAGAGCGCCATCGGTACCAGTCTTGGAGCGCACAGATGTTTCTCGCCAGCCTGTGTGTTTTGGTCAAACCTGTAACGGCCCTGCTACGGGTTTTCTTTTTAAAACCTGCGGGAAAATTTCCATATTTCAAATTCCAGCCCCGTTTCTTTTCACAATGGTTACACGCGTAAAGGTGCACGCACATGCCCTGTGTGCGAAACCTTCGATCGCGCCGGTTACACCTTTAACGAGGAACGGCTGCAGGCCCCCGCGCGTTTTGCCTTGTAGCCGGAACGTCTCTTCTATAGAAAATTGGTCGGTTTACGTGCTGATATCGTTTTATTTAGTATTTTCTCTCGACACATTTGGTACGGCACTAGAACATGTAGAAGGTTTGGCCTCCGAAATGGCGCTCGGCTTGATCTCGACTTCCCCGCTGATCGAAGACGATGAGAGTGCCCGGCTTCTGTTAGTTCCAGTGGCGGGTCTGATCAAGAACTAAACTGAGCAGTGAGCGCTATCTCATGAATGTGCCATCCGATGTACTGTGACGCCCAATTCTCACCTTGCCATCAATCATAATACAGTATATCATAATAGAGTCACACGGCCACTTCAAAGGTTCCAGGGCAGGCCTGAGCAGGCCTCATGGTGACGCCCGCCATAGCACAGTCGATCTGATCAGTGCAGCCAACGAGCTGCACGATGCTGGTCCCAGCGCGTCTTGTGCAGGCATGCATGCATCTGTATTATGTCATCCATAATAATTATGATATAATAATTATTATCCCCGCGCTCCCAAAGAGACGAGCAACACCCAAAACACCTGTACCTGAATCCATGGCACGCCTACCGGGGATTTGAAGCCCGTCTTCGGCCAAGTCGTATGAAAGCGGTTGCTATCTTTAATTTGAGCCGATTGCATCATGCCACCGCCGAAAGTACGACTCTGAGGCAGATAAATTTGCTTGCATGTATTTAGTGAAAGAGCATCAGTAAGGGTTGAATTGTAGGGCGATCATTGCTATTAGAAAGTCGGCAATATCTCTTCCGTGTTAATGGTTACAGAAAATTTCATTCTGTCAGTTTTATCTTTTCTTCCGACTTGTTTGTGGCGGGATACTGCTGCGATACACACTGCTACCTGATCACCCGCGCTTTTCTTCAGCGCTGCACTGCGCGTGCGGGGTACGTGCACCGCAGCAGCTGCAGCAGCTGAGTGAACTATTCGGCGAAATCCTGTACGGATTGTTCGGCGACTCTCGGACATCACGAACATCGAATGCAGCCTGCGCCTGCCACCGATCGCAGAACGATGGCGCTACAAATCAGATGGTTTATGGTTGTCTTCCTGGCCGCCATGCTCGCTCATCTTTCACCAGTATTAACCGCATCGATCCGGATCGTCGTGTCAAGCGGATCCAGAGACGGTAAGTTCACCCGCCTCGCGTTGAACTGAAAGTTGGCGAGATGAAGTGCTTAAATTCATTGTGTCCAGTGCGTTTTCCCTCACGGTGGTTGTTCTGCTCGATCGCTCACGACTTGGTATCCGGGATGTCCGTATTCCTCCTTGGCTACTGCACGCCGGAAGCGTAGATCTGCGAATGTCATTCCATGATCAGCGCTAGGAGCATGCACCAGGCATTGAAGAGGCGCGCATGGTCCAGTGGCCCGATCCAACCTGTGACGAGCTGCTGGCCGCGCAAGTGCATGTACGCGTGCGCGAGATTCTTTAGTACCGCAGTACCGCAACATGCGCAATGGACAAGCCTTTGCCTCTGGCCGCCAAGGACCGAAGATCGGCTACAAGTCTGGTACCAAGACGAGTAGAGAGCTAGAGAGCGACAGGAAGCAAAGACTGACGAGCCTAGTGCACGAATTCACCTTGCCAATAGAGAGTTGCTGATATAGGTTAGGCGGCGTGAGATAATCTGCGCCAACCCGCCTCATCGGCATCACCACGTAGGCTTCCGAGATCTTCCGACCTTAGGACATCAGTCATCTCCAACCGGAGCTACTACATTTTGTAGCTTAGTAAGTTTTCCAGGTCACGCCTGAGAAGAATGCTCATCAAATCCCTCTAAGGCTGACTCGACAAGCCCATCGCTTATCAGTGTGAACTCGAATCGCGCGTCGGTCGCTTATCAGACTCGCCGCAAAGACCTTTAGTGTCCGTCCAGATGCAGGGCGCGCGGATCAGCCATCTCTGTGCACAGACGGACGGCTTTCTCATTGCACGTTATTATGTTTAGCGACAATTAGAAAAAAAATTTCGAGTCTCTGCTGTGCATGCCGAGGATAGAATAGCGGGTGGACATTTGCCGGTGCAAGTGTGTTCTTGAAGCAGGGGCTTGCGCTGTGTCAGTGTTGCGAGCCTAGGCGAGCCCAGGCTGGCCCTCCTAGCCTGGTTGCTTCAATAGGTATGGGTTTATGCGTGGCACGTCCGTCCAACTTTGATATCAAATTGGTTACTGCCGTAAACGGCTTTAATCTGCGGGCTTCGCAGCAAAGCTTGGTTTGCCATCCACAAGCGCACATACCCAGCAAGCCAGGCCTTTGCTAAGCTGCGCAAGTCAGCTCATTGCCTCAGTGGCGCCAAAATTCGACCACCCATGATCGTTGTAGCTGTGCCTCAAAATGAAGCGGGCGTTGAGTTTTCAAGGACGTGGGCCAACAGTCGTGTCCGGCATCCTAAAAAAATGCTGTATGTTGTCACACGCACCGAGCAACAATACCACAAAGATCACTCCACAATGCTCTTCGTCTGGTACAAGTCTACTACCCTGGCCAAAACAGTGAACGCACAAAATTCATGAACTGTTGCAATCACGTGAAATCGACTTTTGAAACACTTCATTGAAACACCGAGTCTTAATTTGAAACAAGAATGATCAGTTGGCGTGGGTCGGAAGGCGGTGTGTTCGGGGACACGCTCACTTGGCACAATGTCGAGCAATTTGAAGCTCGATTCATCGATATCACACTCAACGTACGCGTATTGGCTTTTTGCGAAAGGCCCCCAGTCTTGCACTTCGCCGTACCATCAGTGGCCTCTGCCTACTTTATAATCTGATGTGCGGACCACGCCTGTCATTCCTAAAGTCCCTACCCCCCCCCCCCTCCCCCCAACACACACACACACACACCAGCAGACTGCCATTTT
>JAOWAR010126197.1:0-11920 GCA_028571005.1 Clathrina lutea | reverse complement strand
TGTTTCAATCCGCGAAATAGCGCCGCGCTCTTTGCCCAGAAAGCTGAAATGTTCTGTGGACGTCACGAAGTTCGGACCTTTCTGGTAACTTTTTATGCCTTAGAGGTTTTTCTTCCGCCAAGCATACGGTCAGGAGCCCGCTGAGAACTCAATGTTTCAAAGGCAGGCAGAGCCCTGGATATACGCGTTCTGTCAGAGTTAACTTTGAACGACAGTCAAATCCTACTAACAACTTCAGTTTGTCAGTTGGACTTCTCTGCTTTCACTCACTCCGACTTGAGTGCAGACTAGGTAATCAGCCTCTTTGTATGAGCGATGGGAAGAGGTCTTGGCCAAGCGCTAAAGGCATTTAGCCTACTACAGCTTGTGCAATTCATTCGTCTTCCTAGATTTTCTTTTCCGGTTGTGTGAGCTTGAGTTGTATGTCGGATCTCACTAAGACCTCAAAAGGTCTGCGAGTGGCATTGCCCCAACAAGCAAATGGGGAAGCTTTCTTTCTCACCTTTTAACACATGGTTCGGAGATGGTTGAGAGGATTTGGCCAAGCAAGAAAAGCACCGGGAACCACATGGACCTCGTGAATATTGTTGTATCCTAACTTGAAGTGGCTCTGCCTTTTAGGCCTCTCCCTGATTGCTTTCAACACCGAAGTCGCACTTCACCTGGAGAGTCACGTGCACAGGTCCTCAATGGTCTACAGACAGAAACCTAGAACAACAGAGCGAGACAATGAGAAAGCGTGTTAAGCTTAAGGCTGGTATTGGAGAATTCTGAGATTTTTGGATCAAAGCTCGTCTGGAGACAGAGTTTAGGGGTGTATACCAGTGTTGGTAGGAAGAAGTGCTGACCATGCCAGGGGCCTGTCCTTGCCTGTAAAGATGAAGATTGAAGCCTTTTTCACAGCGGGCTTTTCCAAAGGCTCTTTCTTCAATGTCCCCCTTCTACTCTCGCGAAAAGTGCAAGCGTCATTCATGTGTATTTCTACACGGCTTGTGGGGAGCCAAAGAGTTGCAGCTGCTTTCCTCGCATCCTGAAGCTGCTAGACCATGTTTGGAAAGGAAGGAGTTACACTCAAACCGGCAACATACTGCTCCGAGCTGAGTACATTACAATCATTGGCTGAAGCTACTGTAGCTATAGATTAGGCTAAGAGTACATCTGTGCATTACTGAACAAGAGGTCAGATGTCGAAATTCACGCAGTCCAGGAGTAAATGTTGAAAACCAAGTTTACAGTCATTTCTTCTTTCCCTTCTTTCAAGGATGACATCTCTAGGGCTAGATTTTGGCCAAGAATTATAGAGGCCGGTCTGCGTGTTTCGGGGTTTATGGTTTGAAAACCTGACTTAGCACCAAGGCGCGAGGGCTGTGACTGACGCATCTCCCCGAAGTCCAAAACCAGCAAAAAAACTTTTATGGTCAGAACCAAAATATTTTTTTGCAATTTTCCATTCAAATCATAGAGTGGCATTGAATATGGATAATGGAAAAAGGGGAGTGGTGGTGAAGTTAGGGGGACTGAACTGGCACCATTTCGAACGTCACTTGTTGTTTGTGCTGGTCTGCAGGCCTTACAAATAGACATTAGCATTGTTGGATCCTGCCTTCGTCCGATCTGGTCTTGGATAAAGATAAGAAGTGGAGCCTTGGAAAATTCACCCTCATTTTAAAAGGACACCGTCACAGTCGCTGTACCATGAACATGTGTGTTGTGCAACCTCTTTCACTTGACTGATAAACATACAGACGGCATGAGTAGTATAGATACTCCAGGCAGAGTAAAAATCCTAGTCATTCCTGATAAACAGGCCCCTTAACCGGACATATCTGAATGGTCTTTACGCTTGATTAGAGGCGGGTTGCATCCCTGGGAGAGTTTGACCAGCTCCAACCTTTGTTCACACTGACGTCATATCTGGTAGAGTGATCAGTTGATATCTACCTTGGGAATTACTTCACACAAAAGTCATTGTTTGAGTTTTCTATCCTTCTAATCTGAACTTTAATTTCTTCCCTAATCAGAAATTTAGGCAGTAACCAGCTCTCCACACTACCCCAAGACTTGTTCAGCGGTCTTTCAAACCTCGCTCAACTGTAAGTTTCTTTCGTTACATGGAATTCTGGTTTGTCTTTCTTAAGAAATTTCTGTAGCATCTGCTAAATAAAAGGAAAATGTTTCATAGTCTTTGCTTCTATGGAAATCTGGTTTGTTTTTTATGTGAAAGGTGAATTTCTCTTCGCATTGTCCATTTTTCTAGCATTCATTTGCATTTTTCTCTGATCATACACCCACGAGCAAATCACCTCTCCTGACCACAAAATTTCTGTCTTTCTGATCTTCACTTTGATTTCTTCTCTAATCAGATACTTACAAAAAAACAAGCTCGTCGACCTTCACTCAAAGCTGTTCAGCGATCTGTCAAGTCTGGAAACCTTGTAAGCTCCTTTGGCTCTGGAGAGGTATACTAGTCTGTGATTTTCAAATGAAAAATCAACAACTTTATTATTTCATCTTTCTAATCTTCACATGGATTGCTTCTCTAACCAGACACTTAGAAGATAACAAGCTCGTCGAACTACCCCCCAACCTTTGCAGCAGTCTGTCAAACCTCGTTGACCTGTAAGTTTCATTCGTGCTCAGGGAAGTATGGCTTGCCTTTCTTACCAAAGGTGGATTTCTGCATCAGCTAAATTATATCCCGAAGGAACAATTTTCATAATCCGAAATAGGCAGCATATGCAGTCATTTCAAGTGTGTCAGGTAGGTAGGTGTATCTGCTGGAGGCCGAGCCCACAAGCGCTAATCATTTTGTATGGAGACCACGGTTAAAACGTTCTCAAAGGAAAGAAATACTTGAGCAAGCCATTCCTCAGAATGTTCCATGTGCTACACGAACAAGAATGCATAAACAGAGGCGCAGAAGGAAGGAAGAACACCCTTTTAGGGCTCAGATCACCAATAGGCAGTGAATGCCCAAGTGCTCGCCCTGTAGATACAGCCATAAAAAGCAGCGGAAGACCGTCATTCCCACGGATAGGCAACAAAAATGTGTCTGTAGCCGAAAAAATTGACTGGCGGCAAAAATGCTCCATGTAATCCTGTTCCAGAAAAGCCACGCGAAGGCAGACGAAAAAAGTAGAGTCAAACAATACATCGGCAGCAGAGATGCCACATAGATCATGGTTGATGGGGATGCGTTTGAGTGGATTTGGAGTAGTTTTGCTACCGAAGAATCGGCCTGCAGCATATGCCTCCAGAGCCTTCACACTGATTGAACGCAACTGTGCTCAAATCAACAAGGAGATTCTGGCCAATGCCTTTGCAGTCGAGCGTTTTGAACAGTTCATGTGTAGCAAGATTCAACAAATACACACGGATCACAACCTGCTGGAATGTACCACAGATTAACAGCTCCATCTGGCCCTGATGTGACTCCAGTGTACATTGGTACGACTTTAGAAGTTCAGTCTATCAGTCTGGAAGTTAGGAAGGTAATCCGAGGTCCGAACGATACGACTCTAGCACCCAAGGTTCCGTCTGAACTGCGAACGACACTTGCATGCTATTAGTGACTTTATTGCCACAATCAGGCCCGTAGGGACTGTAGGTGGTTCCACAAACGATAATTGATGTGTGTGTGTGTGTCGCAGGTCATTCGGATCGCGTACATCTCCGCTTGTGGATCAAATTCTCCACGGGCTGTGTCAGCGAAAAGATTTTTTTCTTCCCTCTCCCTCCAGGGTAGAGGATATGTTTTTTTGCTTCGTGGTGTATTGGTTCTAGGAGCCGTTTTGGTGACATTTGGTGCGGTGTGATCTTGCTTGAGGCCGCTGGCTCGGCGGGAGAAAAACTTCTGAGGCATAAAAAGGTGACAGAAAAGTCCGACCTTCGTGACGTCCACAGTACGTTCCGCTTTCTGGGCAAAGAGTGCGGCGCTCTTTCGCGGATTGAAACAGGATCAATTTGTACGCAACTTTCATTCTTTGCTTTATGTGTAGAGACGCATAGATTTCGGCTCCTTTCTGGAGCGACAAGATGTAGAACCGGCCCATTTTCGTAAATAGCTAGAACAAGCCCTAGGAGAACTAAACGTTTTGCTAAGCTAGTCCGAGCTCCGAATGATGCGCCTACTGGGAAGCATTACGAGTTTCAGCGGAGCTTCGTTCGGAACCGCAGCGCAGATTGTTCTCAGTGCGGAGATTCCCTGCTTTTCTTTACGACAACTTGGGTACAGGCTTGGTAATTCATCTTTTTGTGTCGATGTGTGCGTGTGTGTGTGTGTGTGTGTGTGTGTGTGTGTGTGTGTGATGGGGCTGACCGAGCGATAAAAACGTGAGGCCTAGAGCTTGTGCAGTTCGTTTGTTGTGCAAAAATGTTTACTGACGGCGTGCATTGTTCGATCTTGTGTGTCACAAGAATTTCGATTGACAAGCCGGTGGCGGTGACCCAAGATTTCCTTTCTTCTTTTGTCAACATTTGGCGGGAAGGACCTGGACGAGTGCCGAAGGTGTTGTGAAACAAAAGTGCCTCGTAAACCGTTGCTCCCTGAAACGGTTCTGCCTCTCGATCGAAGATTGCTTTCAGCACTAGAACCTATCTTCACCTGGAAAGTCTAATTTACAAGTGCTTTCGTATGGACACAAAGCCAAGGAGAAATAGAGAGAGCGCCTGCCACTAAATTTCAAGTGAATGAAAGAGGGTGAGAGAGAGAATAAAAGCTTCCTAACGTTACTGCGAGTATTTTTTGATTGGCGATCGAAGGATATGTTCGAATTTGTTCGTCTGGACCCAGAAATCAGCATGCGCGGCTCGGTTTTTATGTAGAAAGAGACCACGTCCGCAGGCAAGGCTAGGCTGGGCCTGGGCCTCTCTACGCAATTAAAGATGAATGTCGAAAATTCTTTCGCAGGCTTATCCGAAGGTCTCCAAAAGATTTCCGGCCTCTACTCGGGTGAGAGCCTCTTATTTGTAAACGTCCATCTCTGTTACCGCCACCACGCCGAAATTGTGCGTGCATGTGGGCAACAACTTGCAGCTAGAGCGCTTGCTCCAGCTGCAAGTGGTTGCACACATCCACCCACCTTGCGTTTTCACAGCAGTTCTGCCCTTTTAGCCTCTCACTGGTTGCTTTCGGCACCAAATCACGCTTCACCTGGAAAGCCTCCTTCACGCGTGCTTTCATGAGTACGGACATGAAGCTTGAGCAACAGAGTGAGAGAGCAAGCAAGTGAGAGAGAGAAAGAGAGCCGGCCAGGGGCCAATTTCAAGTGAACGAGAGAGAAACATTCTAAGGTTTCGCAAGATTATAGATTTTTGATCAAAGCAACCGCTCGCTCGTCTGGAGACAGACTTTAGGAAGTGTGCATTGGTGTTGGCAGGAAGAGGTACCAGGAGCATCAGGGGCCATTTCCTGACAGACCTTGAAACCCTCTTCAGCAGCAGCCTTTTCCGAAGTCACCTTCTTCAAGATTTTCCCCTTCTACTGCGTTGAAAGCCTCTTCCTGTGAATATCTCTCGTGTTTACAGCTACCCAACTTATGAGTAACCAAATAGTGGCAGCTGCTGTGTCTGCACTCTGCGGCTGCCAAAATCTGCATTTGGACAGAAAACAGTTAAACTGGAGAAGATCGCCTGCGTCCGTTCAATGACCTGTACGCATTCAATTTGGCGGCTGAAGATAGATCCCGTGGGCGCATTCATTTATTTGTGAGCCCTGTAAACTTCCCGGCCGATCCGTGCATTTGAAATGGGTGACCGGAACTCGCATCAGCAATACAAGAGAACAGCAGTTTTGCAGTCATTGCTTTGTTCCTCCTGGATGATAACTCAAGGGCTAGAGTTTGGCTGGAAATAAGGCTATGCTAGAGGCTCGGCGTAGTTCGGGGTTTCTGCTCTGAAGAGAGTCAAAGGAATGAGGCCTGAGACTGAGACATCTCCCCGATTTCCGAAAGGATCTGACCCTAAAAGAGAGTCAGGCGTCCAATTTCTTTTTCCTTCTTCTTTCGAAACTCGAAGTGGCACTGAGCACAAATCGTGAAAAGGGAAGGGATTGTGAGTTTAGGGGAATTTTGGTGCCTCCATGCGCACGTCCCTTTATGCCACCGTCAGGACCGTATGGACTGGAGGTATTTCTACAAACAATAATTGGTGTATACTTGTGTCACAAGCCATCGGAATCACGTATATTTCCGCTTGTGGGTCAAATTCACATGACTCCTCGGGTAACATTTTCACTTAGCTCTTCTCCCGTTTCTTGGCATTGGCGTGCAGCTTTTTTTTATCGACATATTAACAGAGCTGTCGTTTAGACTTTTGGCCCCACATAATCTTGCTCAAGGGCTCAGACTTCGCCAAAGAAAATATTCTGAGTAGTCAAAGAAAGTGCCAAGAGAATCCTAATGTGGTGACGTGGACAGCAGCTGAGTTTTCACCAGGTGACTAGCGCAGCATTACAATTATGGCGGATTGAAGCATAATCGGTTTGAAGGTACAGTGGAGATTCTGCTTTTTGGTGGAAACCTTGACTTCTCAGCTCAGTTTCCGTTCCAATTCGCTTAAATGGCAAGGGCAGGTATCTTTCCCACACCGACTTGTATAGATCCGAGCTGAATGTACACGACCTAGGTCCAATGACTGACTTTGGCCAAATGGACAGTTAGACAGGCAGGCGTGGAGGTGGGCAGGCAGACGGCGGACAGACAGACAGACAGGCAGACAGACGGACAGACAGGCAGACAGACAGGCAGAGAGACAGACAGGCAGACAGACAGACAGACAGACAGACAGACAGACAGACAGACAGGCAGACAGGCAGACAGACGGACAGACAGAGAATTCTACGCTCACAGTGAATGTGAATATAACAGAATAGCTGAATTACCACTCAGTAATGAAGGGCGAGTCTGTGCATACAGATTTACCTTGCAATAGCCATGAAGACCATATCCACATTCTCTCCTGTTGAAGTGTTTGTGGAGAAAAATTGAATGTCGGACCATTCCTGAATGGAAAAAAGATGATACACACTTTGTGATCGATCGTGACGGGCAAACTCTCTCTTTCAACCAACCTCTCGCCAGTTCTTTGAGAAAGGGTAAAAAAGTCTGAGTTTACAGCCTGCTCTGCCAATGCAAGAACACAACATCGTGAATTTACGGCAAGGGCTTTCAAGCCAGACTAGTTTCTGTTAGCAAAGCTGCCGGCGTCGACAGTGGTCAAACACCAATCTTGCATAGAACAACTTGGAACAGGCATATGCATGCAGCATGTGCGGATGGCATTTACGGAAGTCCCAATTGCAAGACATTGGTAGGCACACACGCCTTAACTGGCCGAGGCATGCGCACAAGCCTCCCTTCTGCTTTGAAGCCACTCTGAACATGGCGAGCTGGCCCCGGGCTTCAGTTTCACATAAAACTCTCTGAGGGTATCATATCTCAGAAACTCGGTACAATTAAAGCAGAAACACTCTTATGGGTCTGGCCAAGCACCAAAGGACTGCATGGTGATTGTGTTGCTCAAAATTGGTTCCATCAGGACGTCCTACATCAGGTGTCACAGGAATATTGAATAGTAAAAGAACACTGCACAGATGTCAATAGATTATCTTCACCTTAGCGAGCTCCTTCATGATTGCGATATTTGCCTGTGCCTTGTCCGTTGTCTCTTCTGTTGCCTGAGCCAGAAAAAATGATGTGGTGACGACACAGATGAACAGCATGTTGGGCACTTGATTACCAACTCAGACGACTGAGACATTAACAGCAGTGTAATATTCTTTTGGCCAATCGTTTGAATGGCAGGCAAATAATTTGCAACCAATTATTAAGAGAGGCTCTGCATACTATGGCCACAGCTGCAGCGCTGTTGGTGGTAAAGCTACAAAAGCCTCAGACACATTTGGTGCAGTTGATGCTGCTCTTAAACAAAAACAATTTCAATGATTTCTGTCTTCCAAGGGATTATGTCAGCCCTCATCGGGGTTACGGTCAATTGGGGTGTATGTATTCGATAGAATAAAATGCAACAATGGCAAATTGGTTCGTTACAGTCCGGCCAGTTTTGGCATGTCACCGTTTATTTTGCACTTTGATCTGGAAACTTCTAACACGGCACAACTTGATGTATTCAAGGAGCTGTCATCACCCATCGCACTGAACATTAGATTATTTGACTGGTGATAGCACAATTTCGAATGGCCTTTGTGCTCATGAATGCGCAACAACAAAGCGAGTTACACTGCACTTAAAACTGGAAGGGAAAATTCACCAGCAAACACGTTCCGTTCTGACCTCATTTGCAACAAGATAAAGCGGAATCCTGTCGTGACCAGAGTGATCATACTCCCTACATATGTCCTGTTTCCACTCCTGAGTTCAAAATCCGGCAGAAGAAAAGGAGAGGATTGATCAGACGATTCCAACGTTTATTCAGTTCAAGGAAGCAAGCTGGCCACAGCAAAACAAAATGTACATCCAGTGTCCAGATGAGCTTTCATGCAAATGACAAGAACACAACTTGCAAGGCAAGCAAATAGGAAAATTGAAAAGGCTGAGCATTTTGTCAGTCTCTTATTATCGTGGAACTTTGGAAACCCGAGGGGGGGGGGCAAAGTGTTTCTAATATCAAAGCCATGAAATTTCATTGATGAATACTCAGCTGAAATTCCATTGATGAGTACTCAGCTGAAATTCCATTGATGAGTACTCAGCTGAAATTCCATTGATGAATACTCAGCTGAAACTCCATTGATGAATACTCAGCTGAAATTCCATTGATGAGTACTCAGCTGAAATTCCATTGATGAATACTCAGCTGAAATTCCATTGATGAGTACTCAGCTGCAGTTTCCTTGCACATTGCATCGTGATTTCCTCATTGCCATGAAAGCAATGACATCACGACCTATTTCTTTTTTTGGTGATTGGCCGTTACGTGAACTGTTTCTCTTCCCATTATATCTTCTGACCAGGGTGAACCTTCTTTCTTTTTCAGCACTTCACAGGAGTGTGTTCACATCCATGTTACCGCCTTGTTGTTAGTTTCTTGCCAGAAACTTACCTTCGAAAAAAAAGCAGAGCAAAAGGGTTCACTATCCACCCGAAACGAAACCGTGACCATGCATTGAACTGACTGGCCTGATGGCCGCCATACAAATCCTGCCGATCCGCAAGGAAGGGAAACTTAAGGAGAATCGCCCTTCTCACTGACCAATCGAATGCTCGATGTTACCGCCTCAAATCAAGCTCGCATCAAGAAACGGAGAAAAATAGGTATGGTGGGGAACAAGCAGAAACCACCCGAATTTTAGGTGGAAAAACAGCAGTTGGCCTCTTTTCATGCATCCTTGGGTACTCTTGACGAGTGCCCGTCCTTCTCCTTTGACAATCGGCTCCTTCCAGATTGATTGCTGCGACGGTAGGGCTTCGGCGAGACCTAGCCAGGCCTTTGCGAAGGCATTTTGTAATCAATAGCAATTACTCTCTGACCCAGATGAAAAACTGAGTCAACAAGCTTAAGTGCTGTTGGGAAGCCCGGAAATGTACGGCCTTGTATATATGAGGCCTGAATTGAGCTGTTGACCGATCGACCAATCAAGCAGTACTGTGACTTGTGGTCATTTCTCCCCTTCAAGCTGTCAACTTCAACAGAGCCAGCTACTAGCCGTGAATTAGCTCATGATCAGGTGCGCAAGGCTTCAGCTCAGCTAGCCATGTGGCAGGCCTTGGCTCATCAAGTTTTGTTTTTTCCCTTGTACAAGGGCTTCTCCGGAGATCAATCCTTTGACCTCAGGTACGGTTGCACTGGGCATATTGGTAGAGCCAACATCTATGCCTGGAGGGTATCGAGCGATTATGGAGCTTTCAGTAATCTACTCTTTCGTTTTGACAACATCGTGACAGCAAGCTGCAAGACGAATTCAAAGAAGTCTAGGTGCAACAAAGTGCAACGGACACAACGATCAATACGCGCTCGCAAGCCTGCATGTGCGTACATGTATTGATGTAGTGATCACATGCAAGCTAGTTGCTCTCACCGTGATGGATGCGCAAGTACCGGTTCCATCCTTGTACCCAGATAAATGTCACAAAGTGCTGGCAATCATGTATGTGTCATGATCTGTACATCAACTATATGCGTAGTGCTACAAGTAAGGCAGACAGCAGTTCGTTAATTGTGGATTTGAGCTCTCTCTCTTATGCGGACACGGCCCTTGTAACTGCAGCCTGCAATTTTTATTTTTCATTCACTGAAGAATACTTGCTGGAGGCAAAACTGTGTTGCGTGGTGATGAAGTCATTGTAGTGCCACTAGTTTGAGCCTTTAGCACTCCATTTATTTTGAAATTCCTCCGTGCAGCCACAACCCCTCTGGTTTTGCATTCTCAAGAACTACAACCCTGAAAGAGTTTGATTCAATACCTGGCTTTACTTGAGGACAACTTCGAGGAGGGCTATAGCGGTTTCATACAACAATAATTAACCATCATTTAAGCTTGCGCCATATATGGCAATCGGCCTTTGCTTACATGATAAGCAGGGAAGATGGAATCCTCACCACGGTAGTTTTTGGCGTCAACCACTAAAACAATTCCTTGTTTATTGCCTGCAAGAGACAGAATTCAAAAAGATCTGGATTCAAAAGTATGTATGGAGTAGACCAAGAAACACAGCAGTTATTCTCTTTACCTCTGCTTGCTCTTTGCAAACAAGGATGTCTGTTCGGAACTTGATACGCAAATGCTACCAGGAAATGAAAAATCTGATGGAATACTCCAGCAAAATAGTAAATGTGGCCTCAAATTGGCCGAAGTGCTGCTGGGTGATTCTATTCGTGGATGCATTAAACTTTACAACTGAATACCTTATCCCAAGTCAAGAACTTGGAAGTTCTCAAGCCCAGACCGCGGGCTGGAAGCATCTCACTGATAGCTCCTGGCCAATTAATCACGCACACCACATGTTGGGTGTTTTTCTTGTTCTTCTTTTATGAGAGAACAAGAACAGGGAAGGTGCGATTGACACCAGTGGAAGTCAGGTCATGAACACTTACTGTAGTCAAGTTGGCTACTGTCCAGACGCTCTTCACACCGTACCGTAATGCTGTCAATCTGAAAAGCACCAGTCCATCCCCAAACACGGAAAAAAGTCAAAAGGGTAATAGCCTGTCAGGTATAGGACCATATTCAGAAAGTTCCCCTTCTACTCGAACCATTTCCGCTTTGCTTTTGTCAATTCCGTTTTGATTCTTCAAAGTACATGTCAAAAGGACCGATCCTTACAAAAGTAAGGGCGTTGTCATACACCCACACTTTGGACACACTTTTTGCGCTATTTTTCTCTCTTGTTTTCTCGTCACACTGCCTACATGGACTCCGATCTACCAGAATGGTTTTCTTTCTTGCTCCCTTGGTTGGCTAACATCACCCTTCCAGCATGTGCAAAAAGCTGTAATCCCTCATTCTACTGATTTCTCATTTCCTGTCACTATTTTCACTGGTGACAATCTGGACCTGGCGTTCGTTGGAAGGCAGGGTCACATCCACATCCACAAGGATGTTGTTTCAACCACAAAGGGAGGGGTAGAAAAAGAAAAATTCCATAAATTGCTTTGGCTTCCATCTCAGGTGGCTTAAGCCTAAAACAAGTGAAAAGTTCAGGGAATTTAAGCAAAAATTTTGAAAAAGTCAATGATCAAGCTCTTCCAGGGTAGTTTTCTCTCTCCGTGACTTGTGTTTGAGAGAGTTTCCGCTCACTACAAGAAAGGAATCTCAAAGGGGGCGAGCTTTGCCCTCTCATGCGGGGAAATTACAATAAACGGAAAGAAATCTCTATCAACTCCCACGAGCGTGAGAGAGAGAAAAAAAACGAAAGAAAAAATCGATGGGCGAACCGGGAATCGAACCCGGGTAGTTGGATTG